>NQLW01000055.1:3669042-3688271 GCA_002312845.1 Kalanchoe fedtschenkoi
ATCCCCTACTTCGCCAGAAATCTTACAAAGGGTTGAAAAAGTGAAATCATCCGGACAAACAAACCCCTCACACATCTCACTGAACAACTGAAACGCATACTCATGCTCACCGTTCCTCATATACCCGTTAATCAACGTGTTCCACAAGTAGACATTTTTCTCACGCACACTGTCGAAAACCACCTCGCCTTGACGTGGGTTTTGACAGGTGGCGTACGAAGTTATGAGCTTTGTAACGATAAAAGGGTTCTGATGAAGCTTCCAGCACATAACTTGCGCGTGGGACTGTTGTGTGAGTTTCAGAGATTGGCGCTCAATTGCGAGCTCGAGACAATGAATGAGAGCTGTCGACGGCTCAACATAAGTAGCTGTAGCTGTAGCTGTAGCAGAGTAACGAAGAAGCAACTTCGTGGCAGGGATGAAGCTCATCACCAACGACCACTCTGAGTATTCGTCTGTACGCAGGACTAGGGGGAGGAGATGAGCAGAATGGGACGAAGTTTGCAGGGATTAAGGTTAAAAACGGCGTCGTTGTTTCAAATGCCGAGATTTTGTACGATTAACCAGTTCAGCCAGATACTATCAACGATGCTCCTTACAGGCTTCTTCAACGACGGTTTTGCGTCAAGCAGGCTACTTGCATTCTCCACCACCACAAATATCATCCCCTTTGACTACTCGGTTCAACTTTTTGACAGCTTGGACAGCCCAAATGGGTTTACATGCAACAATTTGATGAAGGCGTATGTGCAGAGGAGGATCTTGGACAAAGCGCTGGGGGCACCATGATCGGCTGATGATTCGTTTCTGGCCGAAGGGAGGGAGGAGCAACTCGGTCTTTCAGTTTACTGATGGATCTGCACTCTCATCTGCATATTTAGTTTTTTTGTCTCAGTTAAGTGTGGCATCTATCACAATTCACAAGTTGCCTGAATTGCTTTTGAATTATTGCTCTCATGGATTTTTATTTTGTTATTTGGAAAACAAACAAGTATTATGACTTTAATGTTTATTTGAAAATAAATTTAAATAAATAAATAATGAATGGAGTAATTGTGTTTCAAAATTTTTTTTTTAGAAGAGTGTAAAGTAAACAATGAGATACTAAGGGTACTGTTTTGTTTAGGAAAAATTTGATAAAAAGTCTATTCCCCTATTAAATTCATCTTATTTTTTCTTGTTGGCTAGCGAAGAAAAATGTTAGAACATTCTTTTATTTTAAGTAAATTTTTCTTCTTATTTTTCATCTAATTATCCTACAAACTTTCTTTTTCATTTTCTCATAAATTTGCCTTTCCACTAAATTCCCTAAACCAAAAACACCCCCCAAGTGTCAATGAAATTGTCTAATCATCAGTTTTGAATATAGTTTGCAGGTGGGTTCACTACAGCCATTACAATAACATGTTCCTTCCAACCACAAATAGGCATTACAAGGACCTGATAGCTTGGGCCTTCACTACTCCTGCAGCTCCAAACTCTTTTGGTGGAGGTGGCTTGTTGAGAGGACACCTGCAAAAAAAAAAAAATATCAACTGCTGCAATGCAACTTCATTTTCAAAGGAATATGGCAGTCATTCTGGTGCAATGAGAACTGACAAAAGTGTTGAGAGCAAGCAAAGCTGCGAATAAGAATATGAAACCATACGGTCTTTGTCGCTCAACTGAAACACAAACACTAACCCAATGCAACACTAATCATGTATAACCAGCAGATGGTTTACACAGATTGCCCAAGTACAACAAGCTCTGTTATGTTTCAAATTTCAATCTTATTACCTTAAAACAAAGATGAAAAGATTAAGCAGTAATGGAACACACCCAGACTGGATGGGCAGAATCTGCAAAGTGAACTCTCAAGTGTTATATAAAGCTCCAATTTATGCCAATAACTGAGAAGAGAAGAAACACAAGTCACAATCAGTGGTAAATGTGAAAGATCTTACAAACCATGTAGCACAAAGCAAACACAGTCTGTTACTTTCTTCATCCATTAGATAATTACAAACAAGCAAACCCCAGCAAGTAAGATATGCTGAGAGTCCCTTCCTATGTATTTATTATACATCTCCTATTTCCTATGTACAATGAAACGAAAAAAAAATGCAACTACCTTGTAAAATATGATACATATCCAATAGTAGAATAACAGCTGTGGAAAATATACAAGTAATGAGCTACAACATTAAGATTTCATAGATGCGGCTCAATAAAAAAAAAAACTGAGAAGCATGAGCTCAGAAAATTTACAGCTAATTGGGCCGAAGCAAGAGAAATTCATGAAAGACGAATTTCTGTCCTTAACCAGATAACAGGCGGAAATTCCTAGTTCCTATTCTGGATGCCCTCGCTGGCAATGACAAGGCAGAAATACATTGGGTGACAGGCTCTTCCTATCCTATTGTAAATAGACCAGCACTGCCAAATTATCATCATTAATCCTATTTCATATTAGTAAGTGTCTTCAAGGATTGATGTGAATGTTTCCGTTTTTATTTTTCAGCAGCAAGCAAGAAATGAAACTGCCAAAGTAAAATATCCTATGGAGGTGCGACATTCCAATCACAGTGTGCATAAAATGAAAGCAAGAAACGATGCACAAATGGGTAGGATAGGCAAAAATTGGCACACAACATCGGCATGATCAAGTCAAACTCATTAAGCAGGAGAAGCAAAGAGATAAACCTTTAAAAATGAGTATCTCAGATTCTACAACATATGCAGAACATGCCCTGTAAGGCATTCATCCGAAGAACAGTTCCCGTCAATTGCAGGGACTTGCTAGACTTTGGCTGGCTGATCCTTACGACCCAGGGCGCAGAAGCTTCTTCTCCCTCTTTGCTATTTTCCTCTCCCTCTTCTGCTCCTTTCTGTCCTTAATATTGCCTGCTCTCTTTTGCAGCTTCTCAGTAACCATCTTCCTCTGTGTTCCAATTCTATCCTTCCATTTATCAGCATTCTTTGTCATCTGCATCATGTTCCATATTAGTATAAAATATATTAAAATGCAATCAAATGTATCATGGGAATACAAACTGAATAAAAAATAGCAAGCTAAATTTCCAATTCTATATTACCACATCAAGCGCAATCCCAGTCCTGAAACACTTTCCATGAACGTATTTCCCAACTCCAATATCCCCAACTTCCCCAGAAACCTTGCAAAGGGTTGAAAACGTGAAATCATCCGGACAAACAATCCCCTCACACATCTCACTGAACAACTGAAAGGCATACTCATGCTCACCGTTCCTCACATAAAAAAATTTCAAATTTGCCTGTTTCGCTTCGTTTGCTATCAAATTTACCTCCCTCTTGGTTTATTATCCATACTACCCTACTTTTTGATTTTCGTGGTTCTAAACCACGAAGATGTTAGAGATCTTCGTACTTTGGGACCACGAAGATGACAAGTAGGCACTTCGTGCTGGGTCAGCAGCCTACGTGGCCATAGGTGGCTACTTCGTGGTTTGGGACGACGAATATATAAAGCATCTTCGCTGTCCGAGACAGCGAAAATTGCGTGCACAAACTTCTTTGTTTGAAAGCACGAATTTCTGGTCACGTAGGCTGTCCCAGGAATTCGTGCACGCAATTTCTGGCCACAAACTCTCTCTCTCACTCAATCAAACCCGATAAAATTTCAAATTCGTGCTAGAAATTCGTGCTTTCAAACAACGAAGTTTGTGCACACAATTTTCGCTGTCTCGGACAGCGAAGATGCTTTATATATTCGTCGTCCCAAACCACGAAGTAGCCACGTATGGCCACGTAGGCTGCTGACCCAGCACGAAGTGCCTACCTGTCATCTTCGTGGTCTCAAAGTACGAAGATCTCTAACATCTTCGTGGTTTAGAACCACGAAAATCAAAAAGTAGGGTAGTATGGATAATAAACCAAGAGGGAGGTAAATTTGATAACAAACGAAGCGAAACAGGCAAATTTGTCACTGTTGCAATAGTCTCAAGTTCCCCCGACAGGGCATACCCATTAACCACCACATTCCATGAACTCAAGTTTCTGACAGGCATTTCATCAAACACCTTCAAGGAATCACAGAAGGACCCACATTTCAAATACATGGACATTGCGGAATTGGCAACGACCACATCAAGCGCAATCCCAGTCCTGAAACACTTGCCATGAACGTACTTCCCAACTCCAATATCCCCTACTTCGCCAGAAATCTTACAAAGGGTTGAAAAAGTGAAATCATCCGGACAAACAAACCCCTCACACATCTCACTGAACAACTGAAACGCATACTCATGCTCACCGTTCCTCATATACCCGTTAATCAACGTGTTCCACAAGTAGACATTTTTCTCACGCACACTGCCGAAAACCACCTCGCCTTGACCTGGGTTTTGACAGGTGGCGTGCGAAATTATGAGCTTTGTAACGATAAAAGGGTTCTGATGAAGCTTCCAGCACATAATTTGCGCGTGGGACTGTTGTGTGAGTTTCAGAGATTGGCGCTGAATTGCGAGCTGGAGACAATGAATGAGAGCTGTCGACGGCTCAACATAAGTAGCTGTAGCTGTAGCTGTAGCAGAGTAACGAAGAAGCAACTTCGTGGCAGGGATGAAGCTCATCACCAACGACCACTCTGAGTATTCGTCTGCACGCAGGACTCGGGGGAGGAGATGAGCAGAATGGGATGAAGTTTGCAGGGATTAAAGTTAAAACGGCGTCGTTTTTCCAAATCTTTGAATGGGTTTACATGCAACAATCTGATGAAGGCGAATGTGCAGAGGAGGATCTTGGACTGGGCGCTGGGGGTTTTGAAGAGGTTGTTGGACTTGAGGGCAGTTCTCTGGGACAAGCTGTGGCTTGATATGATGGGTAAGATTTTAGGTGAAGGCTCAACATTTTAGGCTTGTTGGTTCGAGGCAATTCACTGGGTTGCTTATTGCTGTATGGTGAGGTCTCCTGTAACACAGTGTGAATGATTTAGATAAATATTTCTCGGCAATCTCAAATGATGATGGTTTAACAAGTTGTTGGCTGTTATGATGACTTAAGAACTAGCTAGTTCCTTTCATTCTGTTATACTATTGCTGACAAACTTTATTGACAGATACTGATTTGCATGCATAGTGATGCTTCCTGGGACATTGTATCACACTTCCATTTCATTGTATCACGATCCCGAATACGATGTGTTTGTTTTAGACTTTCTGAACTTTTCAATGGGTTGCTTTTCTTTTCGTGAATATTGGCCTGACATGAGTAGTTTTTGGCTGTGTGTAAGATTTTGTCCATCTGCTTCACCTCCTTCCTCCAACTTCCAGAATAGAAAAAAATGAGTAAGCAGGCTGTCCACAGCGGCTGAGACTTGTTTCACTCTCTCCGACCAGAACACCGACATTGAGATTTCATTATCTTCAATTCTCCAGCAAACATCTACATTGTTTAAAAGTCTGTTTTATATTTGATTGTTAGCTATATGATCATTTGTCTTCTCCTCCTACTTTGATTTACTTTTTCATTTTTCTCTGTTTAAGGACAACGAGATCATCTACTTGCCCTCTCAATATGAGATACCTTAAAACAGTATCAAGATGTTGAGCAATGTGCCTCGCCAACTTTGCAATGGCTGTTACAGATAAAAACCCTTTGTGAACCATGATAACACAATCTGCTAACTTTGGAGAAATTAATAACCCGCCGTAACTTTATCTTCCTCATCAGAAACCTCTTCTTCCTGTTCTTCCTCACTGTCATCATCTTCTTCAATCGTTAATGACACTGGGTCAGATTCCACCTTTCACAGCTTCTTCTACAAACGTCGGATCTGCACCTGCAAAAGTTGTCCTGCAGTCAGAGTAAATAAAATCATTGTCAATACTTCATAACAGTCATGAGCCCATAATATGAGCAAATCATTGCTCTCAGTTAAACAGCCACTGCAAGCCGTGTAATATAAACTGAAATACTGTACCGATCACTACTGGGTCTTCTCCATCAAAAAAGGTTTTTTTTGATAGATGACATGACAAAAACCCATAATCAACCAAATCAGGCTCCAAATACACTCTTCACTGAATTAATGCTGTCACATTGGCAAGCGCTATAGCCTCGGGCTCCGCGTTGGCCGCTCTACAAAATACCATTCAAAACACGCAACTGTCAGTTCATCCAATATACAGTTCATCCTAGATTCTTGATTAGGTCTTCTTTAGTCATACCAATACCTTTATCACGGATAAATAAAACTTTCTTATCCTTGTCTAGCTTAATCTACAAACTGACCACATTGATAATGTTGATAAAGGAACCCTGCAAGCACTCGAGTCGATGCTATGGCGGGAATGTAAATCCAGGAGCTGCCACATTCTTTTGCAATGGAGACATCCACCACATTCTTTTCAGCTATTCGGTGAATCCATTGCTGCTGATTTCTTGCTGAAGGGAGTGACAACGAAGCCAGATTCCATGGATCATACATTGATCGCTTAATCATGAACAACTCTAATTCTACACATAAGTGGGATCTTTATCAACGCGATCAGTTTGTTTAAAGATACATTAAAGATTATATCAATAGCTTAACTTTTACAAGCTTGCTTTACACCCAATCCTTAATCATCTACCACCCATGATATGATTTGTTTGCTTATGTCAGCATTTTTGACAAATATAAGTGATGAGGTTGAGTAAGTGAGACTGGAAGAAGATAGTCATGCAACTGAAGCTACGTAAAAGGAAAGCCTCTCACGCAGTTAAATGAGTAAAAAAGCATCTCTAAGACGTGTTTGAACTGAATTGTATTCTCAGTTGGAAATAGCAAGTAGATTTAGGTATAAGAGCTTACCTTGTGATTGAGGGGCAGAATGTGATTGTATAGTCTGCTCCACTGCACGTAAAAGTACTAAAATTATCATCATAAGCGTCGCTATAAGACTTGGGACATGCGGCTTTGAATCTCTCTGAATAAATGGAGGGCTTGCATGCATCTGGCGTCCCACGCGCCCCACTGCAGCAATACTCATCACTTTGAAACACCTCACAGGCGCTTCTACAACCCTCAACACCCATTACCACACGCAACTCAGCTGGGCATTGTCTATTCAAATAAGCCAAACACCCAGTTGTGGCACATTGACCTGACCCGCCCACTGCTTCAACAATCAAAGGCAAGTTATATCCGTCTACCAAACTGACATCTTAAAAGTCCCTACACCTGTTTTGCAAATCATCCGCCACCTCACTGACACTGCTGTCTGCAACTTCTCCGTTGCAACTTGTCCATACTATCGCATAACCGTCTTAGCGCTCCGGATCAGCAGATGCAGGTTGAGGTTGGTCACCTTCCTTCTGCAAGGAAAATACATTTACCGTATCTGGTCAGTCTAACAAGGCCAAGAACGAACATCACCTCAAAATACATTTAGATAAAAAGCGCTCCTCATAGTTAAGACAAGCGACTTACCTTACTATTGTGAGCAGACATGACTTCATAGAGCTTGCGCATTAACATCTCTTCCTCAACCTTCACATCATGTAAACCAATAGTTGACTTCGTGGCTCTTGTATCAAGCACACAGCTAGCTAAAGTATATCGTACACTATACTTAAAATTACTCGAATAAATCCTTTTCCCTAATCGGGACGAACACACGCAAACTTTCATTGCAACTATTTACTACTCCAATCCATTGAGCATTATAGTTTACAAAAAAATCAAACATGAGATCACCACAGAAGAGCACACCTAAATTCACATTTAAATTCAACCAAAAAGATGCAACAGAAACCAGAAAGATCTTTTTTCTGCAGCTGAATTTGAACCTGTTTATCAGGTTTGGTACCTTGGAATCCTACTACACGGACTTCTCTCCAGTTCAAATACTATGCAAATTCAAACACAAATAAACTCCAGATCAAATACTAAATACACAACTAACCTGATACTTATGCAACTCGTCCAGCATTAACTGCCGAGCTCCCACCAGCAGCTCGTGCTGCTTCTCCAGATGCCTACACGAGCCCAAAGACAAAATCTTTACTAAAACCCAGAAACGAAAAAGGGAAAATAATCAAACTCCAGGAGGGGGAATTGTGAAAAAACTTACTTCAGCATCTCTCCAGCGTGTTTGGGGTACATTGCAGGTCAAAACCCTCCACCACAAAAACTAGGGCACCAACCCCAAGTGGGGAGCCAAGATCCGAACTCTCAAAATTCAACGAACACACAATGGCGATTTCAATAGCGAAGTGAGCAGTGCCGAAGCATAACGATTCGAATCGATGAAGCTGAAGCTCTGTGTCAATGGCGCTAAACGAACGAACGCGCCTACGTTTCGAAGCCCAAGGGATTGGATCCGGTGTTGCCAGTGCAAAAACGCTACCGTTTAATCCAACTTAAAAGTTAAAACACACGTCCCTGTTTCATCTCCCCCCAATTCTTTGTAAAGTTTGGATTAGCTTCGCTAGGGTTTTTAATAAAAATCAAATCAAATCGTTAATAATTAATTTGAGAATTTTAAAATCGAATTGAATCGATAGTCTTAAAAAATCAAACCAAGTCAAATTATATGATTTGCTTCAGTTCGGTTAATTTTTTTATAAATTTTATTGACTAATTTAACTATTAAATAAGAGAATTTTCTTATAAAATCTTAATTTTATTTTATTTGGATCGGTTTGATTTGAAAAAAATTAGAAACCAAACCAAAGCAAACCAGTAATCATTGACTTTTCAAATTTTAAAATCATAACCGAATTTACCGATTCGATTCGATTTGATTTAATTTAATTCATCAGTTTATTGGATTTTATTTAAACGCCCTTTTATGCCTCAAAGTCGGATCGGGATGGTAAAACGGCGTCGTATTGGAATAGACAGAAATTTTACAAAGGGTGGTTTCCTCTCATGTTAAAACCCTAATTCGTGTGCGATGTCGCCTCCTGCCTGTCAGCAATCGTCGGTGAGTTGGTCGGGTTACTTAATTTCTCCAAAGCATTTTTTTTTTTTACGTTATGCTCAAAATCTAGTTGGTGAGATTTGTTATGTTTGAAGTTGTGGAGACCGATTGCTGATTTTGAGCTGTATTTGTTTATCCACCATTAGAGTTTTCCAGGGGCGGGTTGGGCTGTACAGAAGTTGAGAAGAAGATTATCTTTGAGCATGATTTCGTTTTGGGTTTGTATATAAATTTGTTCTTGGTTTTCATGTCTGCCATTCTGCTTATTGTGCGCTTTTTTCTTTCAAATGTTCAACCTGGAATTTAATTAGTGAGATTTATAGAATAAATATTGCAGTGCTATTGCAGTTTTATCTTTTCTATGTTTGTGAAATTTAGCTTGCTATTTTTTATTCAGTTTGTATTCCATGATACTTTTGATTGCTTTGTAATATATTTTATATTGATATGGAATATGATGCAGATGACGAAGAACAAGAAGAAGTTGAAGTCTGTGTGTGGTCCTGTTTCACCTCCTGAAGTAGATTTGAAGTCCGTTATCCACGAAAACTCCTTGTTCTTTGACAGTCTGGTTGAGCTCATTCCGGCTAGGTTCTATCTTCCGGCTGATGATGATAAGCCTTGGTTCCAGGGGCTCAACAAGGCCAAGAAGGCATTAGCGAAAAAAGAAACTAAGGAAAAAATCAAGAAAGCGCGCAGAGATAGGTTGGATCCTGAAAAATCTTCCACTTCGACTCTGGATTTGCTGAAACAGAATTTGGAGAAGGAGAAGATTGCTGATAAAGCTGGTAGCGATAACGATGATGTTGAAATTGAACTCAACCCGATGGTTTGTGGTTCGGAAGATGAGGAGAGTAGGTCAGTCACATATGAGGAGTTGCGACAAAGATTAAGGAGAAAGATTGAGGCTATGAGTTCTGCACGGAATAATTCAAACCCCGATAAACATGACAAAGAAAAAGACAGACTAGAACATCAGGAGCGGAAGAGAAAGAGGCTAGCTGGTTCTGAAGATGTTAGAAAACTGAAGGAAGCTAAATTTACTGATAACGTCGAGAAGGACACTACAGAAGCTGCAAAAGAGCTGACGTTCGGTCATGTTAAGCTTGGAGATGATGATGATCAACCTGGAAAAAAGAAAAGAAGGGTTTCGAAGGTGAAGGAACTTGAAAGGGCGAGAAAGTTAGAGGAAGCAAAGAAGGACCCCGAGAAAGGTGAAGTAATTGCAAAGAAACATTCATGGAAAGCCGCTACAAGCAGGGCTGCAGGAATCAAGATCCACGATGATCCAAAGCTGCTGGAAAAAAGCTTGAAGAAAGAAAAGAAGAAGCATGAAAAGAATGTTGATAAATGGAAGGATAGAACTGAAACACAGAGGAAGACGGTTACTGAGAAGCAGCAAAAGAGGGCAGACAATATTAAGGGCAGAAAGGAGCAGAAGAGGGAAAGGAAAATAGCAAAGAGGGAGAAGAAGCTTCTGCGCCCTGGGTTTGAAGGTCGTAAGGATCAGCCACTGAATGGAGCCAAAGCCTAGGAATGCATGCAATTGATGGGAACTGTTCTTCAGGTGTGTCTTTCATGAATGTCTTACAGGGCATGTTCTGCATATGTTGTAGAAAATATAAGATGCTCATTTTTAAAGGTTTACTTGAATGTATAACTATTTTGGTCTCATCTTAATTCTCTGCAGGAGTTGCACAAACTTGTCCGGAATGTGCAGTTAGTTCAAGAGCAGCAAGAAAGTATAGATGAGAACAGCGGAGAGCTGTATCTGAAACTAATGAGGGCTCAAAAATCCTTGAACCGTTTTCTTTTTTCTCTTGCTAAACGCACGCCAAACTGACTGAAGTCACGGCTGTTAAATTATTTGTTACTCTGCTGTATTGCTCCTCATTTACTTATTAAGCTCTAAAATTATTATATATGATAGTTGTATCACATTTTCTACATGGCTAGCCAGCTAAGTTGTTTGCTAACTTTTTTGGTCGGTGTTTGTTAACTTTGTATTCTCCGCTCTGAAGATCTCATTTGCGTAGGAATCATTGTTACTCACCACAGTATTTTAGAATGATGAGCCGCTGAGCTCACAGTTTTGTTTGTCCGCGTTGATTCTCATTAGTCATCTTGCAGGCACCGTATATAAATGATCCATTTATTAAGCTGGTAGTGATAATGATCCGTTGCTGCCACTACTCGTACACTCTTATGATAAAATGTCATGTAGATATGTATTACCTCCATCGAAAGCATTTTGTGAGATCAGTGGTCATGGATTGGATTTGTTTTTTCAGTTGCATTGGTAATTTGATCACAGATCCTGCACTGACTTTCCGTTTTACACTTTTCGTTTTTATGGGACCTGATGAGCAAAAGACTGCTGGGATTGAAGCCTTTCACTTTCAGGTGATGGAACTCTTATTAACATTCATCGACTGGTTGGAAATACTTACTATGTTTCAATGCATTGACTGACTGGAAGTACGTTGGCTGTTTTCGTATTTTGGTCTTCTATGTTTCATGGCATGCTGTAACTTGGTACATCTTATTAATTTTTTCCGATCTGGAAGCGTCATGGGTGCCGCATGTTTTTGAAAATGTGAGTATAGTTTTATCAGGATCATTACAGACTTAATGCTAGCTTCAATATAAATTGTGATCTTTTCAGAAGGTGTAGTGATCGGTAATAGCTACATTTTTCCGGCTCTGTTTAAATCTTATATCTCTTCATCTGTTTCCTGACTGAATAACTGAACAGAATGAATTTATTTTGTTTCTGTTCTCTCTACATCCCAATGCTTCTTCTCTTGCTTCAGGCTGGTATACGATTTCCATTCCTGTTCCACTGAACAAGTAAACCAGCAAACCACCAGTGCACCCACTCCATATATTTCCATCTATGGTAATAAAAAGTGCTTCAGTTCTGTGGTTCTCATCTCCAAAAGGACTTAGGGAGCTCTTCTATGCTTGTGAAGATGCATAGAATTATACTCACAGAGGACCAGTAAAGCATGTCTGTTGTTCAATATTAAGCAGGCTTGCTACCACTACCAGTAATCCATGCATGAACAGGAGCCTTTCTTGAAGTGGTGAAAACGGTGTCGATCCCTCACCACAATGTCCCGATCAAAAACTTTGGAGATTAGCTTGGCTGCAACATGACAATCATTACATATTCGTAAATTCTTCATTACTCTTATAGGCGTTGCCTCCTGAGTTGCGATAAGCCCAAAGGCGATGGCGAGCTTCTCACTGTGTCTAAAAATATTGCTTTCTTTCTCTTCGTCATCTATGTCATATAACACCTCATTCATGTCAGGGGCATAACCTTCCATCTTTAGCCTCCTGAAAATTTCATCCAACATCTTCTCTATATCAATTATCCGGGAATGAGTTCTGTCCCCGGCTAGAAATTCATGAACCACTCCACTGACTTCAATGGAACTCAGACCAGGTTCTTTCACAACACCTTGTTTTGCCATAGTCCCTCTCAGCTTGTGAACATCGTCCCAATTGCCATTTGAAGCTAAGAAGTTTGACAACAGCACGTGGAAGCCGTCATGGTTCGGTTGCAGCTCAATGAGCTTCCTTCCAACCCTCTGCCCCATCTCATTGTTCCGAAATTTCCTGCAAGCCGCAAGCAATGCACCCCAAGTTGCAGCATCTGGTGATATTGGCATGTTCATTATCGTTTCTTCAGCCTCTTCAAGCATACCTGCACGGCCGAGAAGATCAACCAGGCACCCGTAATGTTTCACAGTAGGTTCTATCTTATGGACATTGACCATGGAATTAAAGTATCTTCGGCCCTCGTCTACCAGTCCCATATGCCTACACGCCCCAAGAACTCCTAAAAAGGTTATTCCATTAGGCTCAACCCATTTTTTCATCTCCACAAATGTCTCAAGTGATTTTTCAACAAACCCATTCATAGCAAAGCCGACAATGAGAGCATTCCAAGAAGACGCCCCTTTTTCATCCATCTCATTAAACACTTCCAGCGCATTCTCCACACACCCACACTTCATATACATGTCAATGAGGGTTGCTCCGAGAATAGCATTGACCTTTACATGGTTCTTTTTTATGTATGCATGGATCCATTTTCCCTGATCAAGCGCGACGAAGCGAGTGCAAGCTGAGACTACGCTAACTAAAGTAGTCTCATCAGGCCTGATACCTCCAGCCTGCATATCACCGAACAGCAAAGTCGCCTCCCAGAATCTGTCAGTCTGAGCATAACCCGATAACATTGCACTCCAAGACACAACATCCTTGTCAGGCATTGAATCAAATACTCCTCTAGCTCTATCAACAAAACCGCATTTCAAATAACCTGTTATCATTGAATTCCATGTTATTTGATCCGAGAGATATCCTGACTGAAACAGCTTCTGAGCAGCCACGATTTCTTCACAGCTCGAATACATGTGAATCAAAGTATTCATCAAACTGAGGAACGGCTCAATTCCAATCTTTACAACTAAACCATGAACAGATTGGCCAACCTTAACATCACGGAGATGCGCACACGCGGATAAGACACTAACAACTACTACCTCATCAATAACGATCCCCCTTCTATACATTTCCTGAAAAGCACTTAGAGCCTCCTCATACATCTCATGTCGCACATGGCAAGAAATCAAGGAACTCCACGAAATCAAATCCGGTTCTGGCATACAACTAAACACCCGACAAGCCTCCTCCACAAAACCCATTTTCCCAAGCAAACCAATCATTGAATTCGACGCACCCACACTCCTCTCCGGCATGGCCTCAAACACCGCCCTCGCTTCCTCCACATCTACCTTCTTTACATACCCCTCCAGAATCGAATTCCACGAGACCAAATCCAACACAGGACTTCCATCAAACACTTTCCGCGCATCGCCCATATTCCCACACACACCATATAAATTAATCAAGGTATTCACCACGTAAACATCGCAACCAAACCCCAACCTCAAAACCTGAGAATGCAACTCCGTCCCTTCAAACTCCTTACCCGCCACCGCACTCCCCCTGACCAAGATCGGATACGTATGATGATCAGGCCTCGCACCCTTGTCCAACAACCTCTTCAAAACCCCCAGCGCCTTGTCCAAGATCCTCCTCTGCACATACGCCTTCATCAGATTGTTGCATGTAAACCCATTTGGGCTGTCCAGGCTGTCAAAAAGTTTAACCGAGTAGTCAAAGGGGATGAAATTTGAGGTGGTGGAGAAAGCGAGTAGCCTGCTTGACGCAAAACCGTCGTTCAAGAAGCCTGTAAGGAGCATCGTGGACAGTATCTGGTTGAACTGGTTAAATGTGCAGCATCTCGACAACAAGAGATTGTCCAGCGTGGGTACGGATAGTGTCGCCGAAAGGTTCAGTCTTTTCAACGAGTTCATCAAACTGAGATGCGGGGATGAACTAGCAGCCAAATCAAAAAATGGGAAATACTGGAGCTCAGACTGCACTTGTAGGTCGTGGACAGTTGCGACGAAACCATATCGTCCGAGATGATTACCATAATCGCTCCAGGGGTACACCAGCCGGGAATCGGCACCGGGTGGCAGGGCAGGGTACTTACTAAAACCCAGAAACGAAAAGGAAAATCAATCAAACCCCAGGAGGGGAAATTGTGAAAAAAACTTACTTCAGCATCTCTCCAGCGTGTTTGGGATCCATTGCAGGTCAAAAACCCTCCACCGCAAAAACTAGGGTACAAAACCCCAGTGGCGAACCAATATCCCAACTCTCAAAAATCAACGAACACACAATGGCAATTTCAATAGCGAAGTGAGCAGTGGCGAAGCATAACGATTCATGAAGCTGAAGCTCTGTGACAATGGCGCTAGACGAACGCGACTACACTTCGAAGCCCAAGGGAATGGATGGATCCGGTGTTGCGAGTACAAAACGTTGCCGTTTAATCCTTTCTCCGTGTTTGTGAAATTCAGCATGCTATTGCAGTTTTACCTTTTCTATGTTTGTGAAATTTAGCTTGCTATTTTTTATTCAGTTTGTATTCCCATGATACATTTGATTGCATTTTAATATATTTTATACTAATATGGAACATGATGCAGATGACAAAGAATGCTGATAAATGGAAGGATAGAATTGAAACACAGAGGAAGATGGTTACTGAGAAGCTGCAAAAGAGAGCAGGCAATATTAAGGACAGAAAGGAGCAGAAGAGGGAGAAGAAGCTTCTGCGCCCTGGGTCGTAAGGATCAGCCAGCCAAAGTCTAGCAAGTCCCTGCAATTGACGGGAACTGTTCTTCGGATGTGTCCTTCATGAATGCCTTACAGGGCATGTTCTGCATATGTAGAATCTGAGATACTCATTTTTAAAGGTTTATCTCTTTGCTTCTCCTGCTTAATGAGTTTGACTTGATCATGCCGATGTTGTGTGCCAATTTTTGCCTATCCTACCCATTTGTGTATCGTTTCTTGCTTTCATTTTATGCACACTGTGATTGGAACGTCGCACCTCCATAGGATATTTTACTTTGGCAGTTTCATTTCTTGCTTGCTGCTGAAAAATAAAAACGGAAACATTCACATCAATCCTTGAAGACACTTACTAATATGAAATAGGATTAATGATGATAATTCGGCAGTGCTGGTCTATTTACAATAGGATAGGAAGAGCCTGTCACCCAATGTATTTCTGCCTTGTCATTGCCAGCGAGGGCATCCAGAATAGGAACTAGGAATTTCCGCCTGTTATCTGGTTAAGGACAGAAATTCGTCTTTCATGAATTTCTCTTGCTTCGGCCCAATTAGCTGTAAATTTTCTGAGCTCATGCTTCTCAGTTTTTTTTTTTTTTATGGAGCCGCATCTATGAAATCTTAATGTTGTAGCTCATTACTTGTAGATTTTTCACAGCTGTTATTCCACTATTGGATATGTATCATATTTTTACAAGGTAGTTGCATTTGTTTTTGTTTCATTGTACATAGGAAATATGAGATGTATAATAAATACATAGGAAGGGACTCTCAGCATATCTTACTTGCTGGTGAACTGAGGTCTTCAGTTTTTTGGGGTTTGCTTGTTTGTAATTATCTAATGGATGAAGAACGTAACAGACAGTGTTTGCTTTGTGCTACATGGTTTGTAAGATCTTTCACCTTGACCACTGATTGTGATTGTGACTTGTGTTTCTTCTCTTCTCAGTTATTGGCATAAATTGGAGCTTTATATAACACTTGAGAGTTCACTTTGCAGATTCTGCCCATCCAGTCTGGGTGTGTTCCATTACTGCTTAATCTTTTCATCTTTGTTTTAAGGTTATAAGATTGAAATTTGAAACATAACAGAGCTTGTTGTGCTTGGGCAATCTGTGTAAACCATCTGTTGGTTATACATGATTAGTGTTGCATTGGGGGTTAGGTTTCAGTTGAGCGACAAAGACCATATGGTTTCATATTCTTATTCGCAGCTGTGCGTGCTCTCAACACTTTTGTCAGTTCTCATTGCACCAGAATGACGGCCGTATTCCTTTGAAAATGAAGTTGCATTGCAGCAGTTGATTTTTTTTTTTTTTTGCAGGTGTACTCTCAACAAGCCACCTCCACTAAAGAGTTTGGAGCTGCAGGAGTAGTGAAGCCCCAAGCTATCAGGTCCTTGTAATGCCTATTTTTTGTGGTTGGAAGGAACATGTTATTGTAATGGTTGTAGTGAACCCTGTAGATTTGTTGAATCCACACTCAAAATCAATTGGCAATGAGTGGGATAATACCACTATGCTCAACACTCCCCTCTTCTCGACAAGTGGGACCTCGTGCGGATCTAGTTAACCGTTACGGGCATATTCTAAGAGTGCGGTTAAAACCCGCTCTGATACCATGTAGAATTGTCGGATCCACACTCAAAACCAATTGACAAAGAGTGGGGGAGCCCAACTATATATAAGGATCAATCTTGAGCTTCCACTGGGCGATGTGGGATAATACCACTATGCTCAACACTCCCCCTCACTTGCGAGGACCTTTGTTAACCTCGACAAGTGGGATCTCGTGCGGACATTGTTAACCATCACAGACATGTTCTAAGAGTACGACCAAAACCCGCTCTGATACTATGTAGAAAGTTGGTTCCACACTCAAAATCAATTGGGTATGAGTGGGGAATCCCAACTATATATTAGGATCGATTTAAGAGCTTTCATTAGGCGGTATGGGATAATACCACTATGCTCAACAAACCCACCTGCAAATTATATTCAAAACTGAAGATTAGACAATTTCATTGACACTTGGGGGTGTTTTTGGTTAGTGGAAAGACAAATTTAAGAAAAAATGAAAAAGAAAGTTTGTAGGATAATTAGGTGAAAAATAAAAAGAAAAATTTATTTAAAATAAAAGAATGTTCTAGCAAACTCACGGAGATGCCGAGATGGGGTTAATTATTCGTATCATAAACCTCACCATTCGACCTAGAAGCAAAAGTTGACTGGCAGCTGCAACGTCAAAGACCTGATCTGGTTTGATAATGCCAGAAGCTGGAATCATCTGGGTTATGAATAAAATTCTCGGCAACAATCTCAATCACAAATGCACACAGCCAAAAACTACACATGTCAGGCCAAATATTCACGAAAAGAAAAGTAACCCATTGAAAAGTTCAGAAAGACTAAAACAAACACATCGATTCGGGGATCGTGATACTGAAATGGAAGTGTGATACAATGTCCCAGGAAGCATCATCACTATGCACTCAAATCAGTATCTGTCAATAAAGTTTGTCAGCAATAGTCTATCCATGTGAAAAGTAGGATATAGTACCTCAAGCCATCTCGGAAATAAATCTCAGCATCGCCTGGTCGTTGGTGATGAGCTTCATCCCTGCGACGAAGTTACTTCTTCGTCACGCTTTGTCTCGTTACTTTGCTACCGCCAGAGCTACTTATGTTGAGCCGTCGACAGCTCTCATTCATTGTCTCCAGCTCGCAATTCAGCGCCAATCTCTGAAACTCACACAGCAATCCCACGCGCAAGTTATGTGCTGGAAGCTTCATCAGAACCCTTTTATCGTTACAAAGCTCATAACTTCGTACGCCACCTGTCAAAACCCAGGTCAAGGCGAGGTGGTTTTCGGCACTGTGCGTGAGAAGAATGTCTACTTGTGGAACACGTTGATTAACGGGTATGTGAGGAACGGTGAGCATGAGTATGCCTTTCAGTTGTTCAGTGAGATGTGTGAGGGGATTGTTTGTCCGGATGATTTCACGTTTTCAACCCTTTGTAAGGTTTCTGGCGAATTAGGGGACATTGGAGTTGGGAAGTATGTTCATGGAAAGTGTTTCAGGACTGGGATTGCGCTTGATATGGTCGTTGCTAATTCCACAATGTCCATGTATTTGAAATGTGGGTCCTTCTGTGATTCCTTGAAGGTGTTTGATGAAATGCCTGTCAGAAACTTGAGTTCATGGAATGTGGTGGTTAATGGGTATGCCCTGTCGGGGGAACTTGAGACTATTGCAACAGTGTCAAGGTTGTTTAGGCTTATGGATATGGATGGAGTGAGGCCAAATGTTTATACGCTATCGAGCTTACTCCCGATATGCGGCAAAAGCGGTTATGGGAGGGTTATCCACAGTTATATTGTTAGGAGTGAAGACTTGAGTTCAAGCTCAGATGTTCATTTAGGCTGCTCTTTGGTTGATATGTATAGTAGGTGTGGTGAGGTTTGGGTTGCTAGGCAGGTCTTTGATCGAATGGAGAGTAGGAATGTCTTTGCTTGGACGGCCATGATAAATGGTTATGTAAGTAATGGACATATTGATGAGGCTGTGATTCTTTTTCGAGAAATGCAGATTAGAGATGGTATTCCGCCTAATAAAGTTTCGCTTGTAAGCATTCTCCCCGCTTGTAGCTCGCTAGCTGGTCTGATTGGTGGGAAGCAAATTCACGGCTATTCCATGAGGAGAATGCTGAATTCTGCTACCTCCTTTGCTAATGCGCTTATTGATATGTATTTTAGGTGTGGGAGTATATGCTATGCTCAGAGGGTCTTTGAGAATGAGAACTTTCTAAAAGATTCAATATCATGGAGTTCAGTGATTTCTGGCTTCGGAATGCATGGGCACGGTCAAGATGCTGTGTACACTTTTTACAAAATGCTTGGTCACGGGATTAGACCGGATATGATAACTCTTATAGGGGTTCTTTCTGCCTGTAGTAGGTCTGGCTTGGTGAAGGAAGGGATTGATGTATATGACACAGCGATTAATGAGTATGGAATGAAGCCATCGTTGGAAGCATGTGCGTGCATGGTTGATATGTTAGGCCGAGCAGGCCAGC
>NQLW01000055.1:3689882-3702506 GCA_002312845.1 Kalanchoe fedtschenkoi
TTTTGTTTGTTCCTCCTGAGGCCCCTCACGATCTCTATGAAAGTTACTACAACTCAGAACAAATCAAACTTGAAGTTATTTGTCAGACGGGTGTTCATATCTGACGAGTTTGATGAGTTGTTGCCCAATTACTTGAGCTTCCTGAAGGTACTAAAAGTTACTGATAGTCTACTAACTGAACTGCAACCATTATGAACCGCAACTGAATATATCGACAGGTTTAATATTCTTTGAAACTGCGAACTACCAGTTAGGAACTTTTCACTTTGCTGCACATTTGGAAGCTGTGAACTGCAGAAATGCCCGACTTTCACCACGGATACCAAACTAGGACGACCTTAAGCAAGCCATCAAACCTTGTCAATTCATATGCTGGTTGTCAATCTCCACTCTCTTATTTGCAATCCATCAGTGCATGATTACTATCTATAATTCAAATGTTTATTTGTCATCAGGTATGAAGATTGCATGGATGTAATTCAAACCCAACCAGTTTAGAGATTTTGATGCGATGCTACAGTTTGATTCTGTGGTGTAGCTGATTCCATTTGTTGTTTTACAGTGAGGAGGATCAAGGGGTAACAAGTGAGAGGGATTCCATTATTAGTTGGAAAATTTTAGCAAAATAAATAGTATTTTACTACTTTTTTATAAATTTTTAACACTTATAAGGATGAATTTCATTTGGGTGGGTTTGGTTTAGGTAAAATTTGGAAGAAAATTGGAAGGAAAGGGAATTAGTTGGAAAATTAAATAAAAAATTTTAACAAAACAAAGAGTATTATACTATTTTCCTTTGAATTTTTCATCAAATTTTCCTTAAACCAAACACACCTCAGTGTCACTCTACGACATATCTATTTTCCCCAAAACATATTGATCTCTCAGAACATGTCTCCTCCAAACCACCAACCCTTGACAATTGTAGCATCAAGAGTATGAAGTAAATTTCAAATAATAGCCAGACAGCATATATGTCGCAAAAATAATAATAATAATAATAATAATAATAATAATAATAATAATAATTCTGATTCATTATATTATATTGTCACATAGATGAAATCATGGATAATAATATTTGTTAACAAGGTGCTAAATGCAACAACAATATGTGGAATCCCGACAAACTGGGATGCGATAAAACCCTTTGTAATTCGCTTCGCAGAAAATCGTGCAAATTGAGGGATTACGGACACAGCCTGGGATTGTTGCACATCTTGAATCATCATCATGTAACGTCACCCTTCCCTCCGTGCCTGCGTAGCCGAACATATAAAATAAGCCCCTATGTTGTCGTACAATGTCATAGGATAACCAAACATTATATTCTCAAAAAAAAACAAAAACACTAACCATGGGACAAGGTTAACAGGAGCACGAGAATGAAACATAGCACAGTCCGCTGCTGCTGCTTCTTCTTCATGTCAGGCATGGTTTTGTTTCTGCAGATTGAGACACACAGTCAGAGAAGATGTAAGTATATATATATATATATTATGTGAGATATACTGATCATATATTCCTATGGGATATTATATCAAGAAGAATATATTGATATTTTCCCATAAGTAAGCCGCAGAAGATATTATATTAAACTCAAATCCCTGCATCCCATAAGAAAATCACTGATGTGATTTAGTATGCATGAAAACCAGACCAAGTCTTTGAGGTTGCAGTCAACGACCAATACTAGGTCAAAGCCTGACTTACCCGCCTCGGCAAACCAGTTCAGAGTAGTTTTTGATGTGATATGCTAGAGTTTGGAGAGTAATAAATGGTCCAATGGAGGTGCCATTGGAACTGACGCGACGGCTGAGAGTGCACCTGCATGTAAGAATATGAAAAGCATCTGGTCTCTGTGGCTCAACTGAAACCCAAACACTAACACAAATAGTACGATCGATAATGCAACACTATTCATGACCGCCAGTTGTTGACACAGAATGCTAGCTGTGGAACCCATATACAACAAGCTCCGTAATGTTTCAAATTTCAGTCTTAGAAAGATGAAGAGATTAAGCAACAATGGAATGCACCCAGATGGGCAGAACCTGCAACATTGCAAAGTTAACTCAAGTGTTATATCCAACTTATGCCAATAACTGACAAGAGAAACACAAATCACAGTTTAGTGTTAAATTTGATATTACAAACCAGCAAACACCAAAAACTGAAGACTTCAGTTCACCAGCAAGTAAGAGATGCTGAGTCCTTTCCTACGAATGTATTATACATCTCCAATTTGTTATATCCGGTATCTTCTCTCATTCAACATACCCCGTTAACCTGCTAATAACTTCTCACTTTCAGAGAGCACTGAAACTTCCAACACAAAGTTTGGTGATATCTTTAACCTCTCAAACTATATCAGTTACAAAAAAAAATTTTCTCAATGGTTCTTCCATTCATAACAAAGTGAAACATTCCGTAATTGATTATACGTAATAGACAAGTCAACCTATCCGTCAACTTCCACATTTTGGTCAATCTGATCAAAACATCAACAAACCGATGTTAGAAAAAAAAAAGTATAAACTTATTCATCATGTACAATGAAACATAAACCCTCAAATTACTGAGTTGTAAGGCAATCAAAGTTCAATCTGAAATTATTGAGAGGCAAAATCAACCCTTATTAATGCAAAGAAAACTACGATCACTGATTATAGATTAAGGTCATACAATCCTAATTCTATGCCAAAAAAACAATATAAAAGATCACTTATGTAATGACCTCCAAGGCAAAGCAAGCCAGCGAGCCTATCTATTGGCCTAATATAAAATGACTTGACTTCGCATTGGGCAGACAACTATGTATTCAAATATAAAGATCAAATTGTCAGATTAGATACAAACAACTTATAATAATTCAGTGTTTATAAGACATAATTAAATATCATTAATCCACTCAATAAACTATCAAAATTCACACCGTACACATTTTTTCTATCCCTCTAGGCTATATTCAAATCTGTCTTTACCATTTTTTTTTCTAACATATATTTGTTTATGTTATATAGGACGGAGTAGAGCAATGGGGCACGTGACATCAGGCAAAGGAGGACGAAAGAGGCGCATATGGCAGAGGCAGACGCATGCATTGGCGCGAGGCGAGGCGTCCTCGAGCGCTCAGGTGCTGCCTCGGGGGCCTGCGGATCCTTCAGGGGCTCTCGGACGCTCTGGGGGCCTCTCGCCCGGCCTCGTGCGGCACCTCGGGTCTTCTCAGGGGTTCGGAACAAATCACCACCTTCACTCAACCATTGTACCAGATTTTGTTGAACGGAATACAAAGCCTCTTTCGTGGAAAAAGTAATTATATAAATGTAGTTAGTTGAATTTATGATATAGTAAGTTTATTGTGACATGCATCATATAATTAAAATAACATGTTGGGTGTAAATTGGTTATGAGATCTAAGAGTTCCATTTTAGTAACATGCATGTAATTTCTTTTGTAGAACTATCATCATTTGTAACGCATTAATATAACAAGCATGTAAATTTTGTTGCATGTAATTATTTTCAACTAAAGTACAGTTCATGCATGTCAAAATGGTTATGAGATGCATAAGAGTTCCATTTGAGTACTGTTAGTTAAATTTAAATTAAACATTATGTGCAGTCGATTTTTAATTTTCATGCATAACAAATTTAATAATCTCCTTGATCGACTTCCCACAACTTCCAAGTCAGCTAACTCAGATAGTTCTATAGTGGGTACTATAAAAAAGAACTAAGCTTAATAAACTAAAAACTTTAATAGTACACTTTAGAGTTGTAACGATTCGATTCTATTTGGGTTTTTAATAAAAAATTCAATCCAAATTGTTCGTAATCGGTTTGAAAATTTTGAAACCGAATCACACGCTTCAAAAAATTAAATCGAATCAAACCATATGCATGGTTCGATTCGATTTGATTTATTTTTTCATGAACTTTTATCTACTAATTATTTACTAAATAGGAAACTTTTTATAAATATTAATATTAAGATACTAATTTATATTATATATTCAAT
The DNA here is from genome assembly GCA_002312845.1 of Kalanchoe fedtschenkoi. Taxonomy (NCBI): domain Eukaryota; kingdom Viridiplantae; phylum Streptophyta; class Magnoliopsida; order Saxifragales; family Crassulaceae; genus Kalanchoe; species Kalanchoe fedtschenkoi. The sequence goes on from NQLW01000055.1 coordinate 3,693,903, forward strand.
TAAATTTATATATGATCTCTATATATATAATTTGGTTTGATTTATAAAAAATTAAAATATCAAACCAAATCATTAATAGTTAATTGTTTAAAATAAAAATTGTGACTGAACTACTAAACACTTCACACTCAAACGAATTTATCGGCTGAGTTCAATTTGATTCATTTTATTGATTTATCGGTATTAATTTATAAAACACACAAACAGGCTTAACTATATATAGGAGGCCCATCAAGAACTCAAAGTGGGCCGACAAACGTCACGTGGTTCACCGAACAAAGCTGGTCAGAGTAGGCACGAGTTGTAGCAGAAGCAGTTTTGTTCCTCGATGAGATGAGCCCTGGTCAGATCAAAACCTCAGTCAGTTCACAATGTTTCTGTTTGATCCACGTGGCGTTTTGTGGGTGGTGGAGAAAGCTATCAGAGCGGAAGGGCATATATGTCAAACGATAACGACACGAGAGTTTAATGTGGTTGGGGTCGTTGGCGGGATATATTCAGTTACGGGAATGGAATTGACAATGAAGATAAGAAGAAAAAGGTCACGTTATGGATGATACTAAGGCGTTGTTTGGATCACCAACATTACTCATCTCCTTTAAAATACCTCATTGATTACATTTGTAACAAAAAAATAATAATATTGAAAATCAATATAAAATGCATCATCATATTTAATTATTTCATTTTTTCGTGAAAAGATAATCGAATAAAAATAAAATGGAAAGAAATTCATTCAACATTTTTCACGAGATCATTATGAATTTACCAAATTCGCCATTTAAATATTGTTTAAAACCGAACTGGACTTCAATTAAATCAATATCTGATCAGGTTCCAATCCGATTTACATATACTTATTGGATTATACTGAAAAGTGAATTAAATCTAAGTGGACCGATAAAATTCGGATGAATCGCTTTGAACTGGTGAATGTTCAAACCGATTTGTTATTTAATTATTTATTAATTACCCTAATTAACTCTAGTGTCAAATTATCTAATTCATCAGTTAGTTATTTATTAATGTAATATATTATTGAGTAATCATATAGATTGAATCAGTACAAACGGTAAAAATCCGAAACCGAATTTGTAAACAGTTCAATCTCCGATTTAGTTCTAGTATCATGAATTTGATTGAGGGTTTTGTAAAATTTAATCTTTATTGGATACCAAGATTAAATAAAAGAGTTTTGTAGGGTATGGTATGACTTGTTATTCAATTGTATTAAATATTAATTTAATAAGGATGCTATAATATCAAGAAAATCCTCTAAGAAATTGCTGACCAAATGTCAACACTTACGAAATCTAAATTTCACCAAACTCATACCTATCATCACCATTAAATGCTAAAGGTATGCATATTTGACCAAATCAAATAATTAGTTAATTGTTTATTAATTTTAAAATTAATGTTCGAGAGTTAATATTGTGACTTAGTTGGTTTAAAAAAACTCACTTTTATAACATGTGAAATTTTAATGTTATAACTAAAATAATTTGACATTAAAATCCAATTATATATGAAATTCATTATAGAATTTAACATTATGAAATACTATTAATTATACTAAATAAATAATCATGCTAACCCTTAAAATTTTTAAAATTCGACATTGGGCTAGCATGGTACAGTAACACTTATGTTTAGTAAATGTTAGAAATATTTATAATGAAAATTGAAGATAAATTTTAAATTACTGTTAGAAGTTAAAATGGAGTGAATAACACTTATGTGTTTGGTTCAAAAGGGACATTATGAAAAAGTAAATTTGTGGGAAAATGAAAAGGAAAATAGTGTAAAAAAAAATAAATAAATAATTAGAAAAGAAATTAATTAAAATAAAAATATTTATTTATACATTTATCATAATTTTATATTTTAATACAAAAAAAAGATCGTAATTGTATTCGAATTAATTACAGCTGCTAATTTCTGTAGTGTGCGTGAAAAGCAGAGCAGAAGACAACAAATTTCACTACAGCAAATCCGTCCACTGAGCGATAAATCTCATCGCTTCTTCCCCCTCCCTCCTCCAGATCCATCCATTTTCATGGCCATTATCTTCCCCTGAGCTGCGCCTTACTCCATATCTAACCACATTCTGCTACTGCTGCTCATCTGGTTCTAGTGTCCGCTCTGCTTCTAAATCTCCGAGTTTTCAGGCACTTTTGTCCCTACTTTTTCATTTTCTTTTCCGGTCTGCTGTTTGAATGATTTAGATTTCAACTGGGGTTTGGATGTTGAGTCATTGTTTGGTAGTAATTGGTTACTGGTATTTTATCATTGTGCAGCAAAGCTTCCTTTCTTCCTTTGATTTATTTAATATGCTCTAATGGAGTTCATCAATCCAAGAACTTTTTGATCGTGTTGTAGATATTTTATGTGGCATTGATTGATCCGTAAACTTTCCCCAAAACGTGAGCTTTGAAGTATGTTGGGGTGGCGTTTTATCTGATGCATTGTCACATGGTTGATCAATTGCAGGTAGAAGGTGTTGTGATGGGAAGGGTTTGGGGGATTTTTTGCATTCTGGTTTTGTTGCAATCTCTTGTAATAGTTGTTATTGGAGGGGAGGAGTTGAAGATATGGCCGATGCCGCTATCTGTCAGTCATGGTCAGAGTAAGCTGTTTGTTAGTAAGAGCTTTGAGTTGAAGACGGACGGGAGTGAGTTTAGAGATGCGTCGGGGATTTTGAAGGATGGGTTCTCGAGGTTGCGGTCTGTGATGGAAGCAGCCCATGTAGTTGATGGTGATTTTTCTAGGTTGGGTGAATCATCCATTTTGCGGGGTATTCATGTAGTTGTAAATTCATCGAGCGAAGAGGTAGATTTTTTTTCCGGACATTTTTCTTTTCATTTCCATTTTGTATGAAGTTCCATTTGAATGAATTGGGCATTTTCTCAATGCAGTTGCAGTACGGTGTTGATGAGTCATACAAGTTATCTGTCCCCTCACCCGGAAAAAATATTTATGCACTTCTAGAGGTACGCGTTGTGATTTGAAACCAAGTACACTGATGCATTTCCGGCAGCATATGTAATCTCGATTTTTTTCAGACTGATGCTATTTACTCGCGGTGACATTATTTTCGTATACCAAGTTGTACATTGTTTTCAATGTTCGAGAAAAATTAGTGACACGGCAAAATGTTGCAGGCACAAACAGTGTATGGGGCTCTTCACGGACTGCAGGTTACACATCTCATAATGCTAAATCTGTGTATCCAAATTGGAGGTCCATGAATGAAAGCTTACCAATGGTCTTATGATATATCATGTTGCAGACATTCAGCCAGTTGGCCTACTTTAACTTTAAATTGGGAGTGTTAGAGGTTCCTCAGGCACCATGGACCATCAGAGATGAACCTAGGTTCTCTTTTCGTGGGCTCTTGATTGGTGAGTCTAAGCATTTTAAGCTGGCACTATCTGATTTGACTCAAAAGTATTGTCTGTCTTCCGTCTGAGTTCATACTCTCCCTCCGTGAATTGAGTATTAATTCATTCTACCATTTAATCTGCAGAAAACAGTGAATGGTTTCATTCTTATTTTTATCATTATCAGCAGCTAAAGTGAAACCTGCATCGTCTTCTTCATGCAGACACATCTCGCCACTACCTCCCGCTGCCTGTGATAAAGAATGTTATTGATTCTATGACTTACTCTAAGCTGGTATGATAATGCCCGACTGCAGCTAGTGAAATTGATTTCTTACTATGACACTCGATGGAAAAGACATTTAGTTTGTAAACTATTTGTCATCAACTGGCTGCCATTTGCTTCCACATTACCTGACACCTTCATCTGTCTCATCTTATTTCATGAAGAATGTGTTGCACTGGCACATTGTAGATACGCAATCTTTCCCTCTTGAAGTACCTTCTTACCCAAAGTTATGGGAGGGTGCTTACTCAACTTCCGAGCGTTATACATTTTCCGATGCTTCAGAGATTGTGAGGTAAGTGGCTCATTCCATCTTTACCAATATCAACTTCAATCTGCCAGCTATGGCTTCAGTAATATGTTTGTCGCCACATACATAGGTATGCTCAACGACGAGGAATTAATGTCTTGGCTGAAATTGATGTTCCTGGGCATGCTACATCATGGTAACCTTTTGTCTCTTAATCAACATTGTTGTGCCTTTATAAAATCTATGTCCTTCTTAAAAGATTGTTCCGGCTAACTTTCACAATTTAAAATGATGTAAAAAGAAATTATGAAGATTCTCATGGTCGAAAACTCTTATGTGATTCTGACTGTGCTTAGAGGTATGCTGATGAGTATTTCCTCTAGGGGAGTAGGCTACCCATTACTCTGGCCATCAAAGGCATGTCAGGAGCCCCTTGATGTTAGCAGCGAATTCACCTTCAAAGTCATAGATGGAATCCTCTCAGGTACTAATACTTTTCAATAATAGTAAAAGAAGAAGAAGAAGAAGCAGGGCATCGTTTTAGCTAAGCATCCTTGTATTTTTTATCTAGAACTCATATTAATTAATTAGTTTAGCATATGAATCCTCTTGATTACAGACTTCAGTAAGATCTTCAAATTCAAATTCGTACACTTGGGAGGTGATGAAGTTGATACAAGTAAGCTTGCTGCTTGTGACCGCTGCGTTTCTTGTCATTGAAAAGATAATTTGATGTTTTGGCTTCGTTTCTCACACTTACAGTGTTTGCCGATACTCTCAATCCTTCAAATTTAAGCTGTTAATGTGCCTGACTATGTCCTCTACGCTCTTCGTTCTACTTGCTTTTCTGATTGTCATAGCTCCCCAATGGTTATTAGTTTATTTCTCATTTCAGGTTGCTGGACGTTAACTCCACGTGTAAATAAGTGGTACGATCTTTTACCGCTCAGTTGCATTGCTTTGTAATGCGTCAATGACAGAGTACTCACTTAAAGTTTGTTCTGTGCAAAGAGTACCGATTAAATTGGTTTTATCATTCCCCAACTGAATAATCTTGATATTCAGGTTGAAGTCGAAAGGAATGAATGGGTCAGACGCGTATCAATATTTCGTGCTGCGTGCACAGAAGATTGCTTTGTCTCATGGATATGAAGTAATTAACTGGTATGGCTCATCTTGAGGCATCATCCATATGTTCTCTTGCTTGGTGTGTTTGTTAGACTACTCTAACATCATTATCATGTCATCAAAAACAGGGAAGAGACCTTCAACAACTTTGGAAGGAAGTTGAGCCCCAAGACTGTTGTGCACAATTGGTGCGTCCCCTCATCTGAACGCGTAGCTTAGTGGCCTTCCTAGCTTTCCATTTTTGATTTATCTGTTTTGATTTCCATGGCAGGCTTGGAGGAGGTGTTGCTCAGAAGGTTGTGGCTTCTGGGTTGAGATGCATTGTAAGCAACCAAGACAAGTGGTATTTGGACCATTTAGATGCGACGTGGGAGGGCTTCTACATGAACGAACCACTGGCAAATATTACCAACTCTAAACACCAAAAACTAGTTCTTGGCGGAGAGGTATGCATGTGGGGTGAAAATATTGATGGATCGAACATTGAACAGACAATATGGCCTCGTGCTGCAGCCGCCGCAGGTATCTTATCGAACTTGTTTCTCATTTTGCTTTGCATATTCACACAGAGCAGTCTGATTGTCTGAGTAGGAACTAGAAATTTCTTCACATTTTCTCCATCTAAATTTGTGAACAATTTCGGGTGCAGAGAGGCTATGGACAGCTTATGATAACCTGGCCAAGAATCCCAGTAAAGTTATTACAAGATTAGCACATTTCAGATGTCTGTTGAACCAGAGAGGGGTTGCCGCTGCTCCGCTGCTCGGGCAAGGAAGAGAAGCCCCGGAAGAGCCAGGATCCTGCTATGCGCAATAGCTTAGCTGGATTCTCATTGTGTAAAGTCAATTGGCACTATTTGGGAATTGTTCTTCCAAAATATGTCATCGCATATATAAATAGACAAGTATGTTCTTCACAAGATCTTGCTGTCTGAAAAATGATGATTTCGCAAAAGGGTATTTTTTATTTTCCTGTGTAAAGCTCGAAATCCTATGGCTTCCACGGCGGTGGCGGCGGAGGGCTATTTGGGAAGAACGGAGGAACTGCGGTAAATATGGTATTCTTGTCAATCCCGTAATTGTCCTTGCTCGTCAGAGACACTAGCGCCGCGACAAGTCCTGCATTTCCGGCCAGTGTAGGCTCCGTGAAGTTATAGTTGCTGCGCACGTCGCGATACTTGTCCATCTTGTCAGGCCCTCCCACCATAGCTCCGGTGATGTTATGCGGGTTAGGCTTGCCGCTGTCCTTCCACTTCCACCCGCTCGTGCAAGTGTACTTCTTGCCGTCGCTGGGTATCGACGCGCCCCGGTGATGTACGTGCGTCGGGAAATTCTTGCCATATCCGACAATGTAGCTCATTTTCATAGGATTTTCGCCCATTATATAGTCAATCTGTGGACAAGAGAGAAAATGTCGCGTAAAATTAGTCAGATCAGGTGACTTTGGATCAGCTGTGTGGTTTAAGAATTACCTGTGATGTAGCAAAATCCATCAGTGTGCTGGCGGGTATGTAATTCGGTCCACAATGCCATCCTGGAACGCCGGTGGCATTCATGTAGTCCACGTACAGCGACGCCAAGAACGCTGCTCCTGCCGCATATTGCAGCGACTGCGGCTGCCCGTGGTTCAGCTGGATCAGCCCACCTGAGACAGCACAGAAATCCATCTCAGAAACGTCGCTAAGTTCAGCATTTCAGAAACATCACTAGGCGAAAAGTACCGTGAGTCCAATTGAAGACTGGAAATTGGCGCAGGTAAGAACACATGGTAAGGCCGGTGATATTGTGATACTGGCTCAACATATTCTCGTAAGGATATCCGGGGTTCAGAATTATCCTCAGCCGCGTCAGCAGCAACATGGCCGAAGGCAACTTGTTATCCCAGCTCGGGTAAAACAAGTCATTCAGCCCCAGAAACGCCTTGGCGTTTCGCGGAAGGCCTTCGTTGGTCGCCAGATCCAGGTAAGTCCTGTTTCCGGTCGCGTAGTATAGCCAGGCTGCACCCCACATGTACTCATCGAAGTAACCAGTTGAGTTGTAGTACTGAGCTATGTCAAGATTGCCGGAGCTGTAACGTGACCGCCTCCCATTGTCTCTGGCGAAGTCAAACACTGTCTCAGCTCCTTGGATCAGTTTCTTGGAGTAGGTAGCGTCGTCTTGGAACACTATGGACGCTGCTGCTAATGCCGCGGCCATCTCACCCGCCAGGTCGGGTCCTGATGTTGTTTGTTGCACCGGCCTCTCGTAATCCATGTCCTCCGGCCTCATCCAGCAATTGTGATCATCTGGTGTAGTCCCATTCCTTCCCACACCAACCTATAGTTTTAACAAAAAGTGCATACTCAATCATCACGGGATTCGAACTCTACAGCTCTGAAATTTACGAATCATAAGCGCCTGGAGATGAAGCACAAACCTGACTATAAATCTTGTTGATTTTGGTGGAGGAGGAGTTGAATGTGCGGAGCAAGTAGTCAGTGCCCCATTTGATGAGCTCCCTGGTGTGGTCATACTCTTTGAGGGCTCGGTATTTGTGACTGTACTCGATCACGCTCCAGCTCAGCATTGTCATGGCATAGGACATGGGAAAGCTGAATTTAATGTTGTCTCCGGCATCATAGTATCCTCCCACGAGTCCTCCCTTTGTTTCCGTCGTCCCGTTTCCGTCGTTCAACCCTGAGTTCCCTCTCCAAGATATCCCATTGTTCTTGGGCAATTTCCCAGCTGCATAACCAATCACACACTCGATCAAACCTACCCCATCATCCTCACAATGCTTACACAGAGATGTAAGCCAATGAACTCAGGTTTGATGATACTACTTGGTCAAACTTAAACATGAAACATAGTACGATAACAGATCCAGCTAGGTAATGTCTCAGATTGATAGATGTTCAGATCTCAAGTTTTCCGGCAAAGATCCTGTAAAGCTAGGGATTTTATGATCTGGGTATGAGTTTGATCATAGTTGGCCAGCTGAAGTTGTGACAGATAATCGAACAGTAAAGATGAAGTTGAAATGCGTTGCTTACATTTCTGGGCGTTGAAGAAGAGGAGAGCTTTCTCGAGAGCGACCGAGTACTCATCGGGCGGCGGGGGGCTTGGCTTGTGCTTCGGCAGGGTCTTCACGATTATGATGGGAAGAGCCACGACGAGGAGCAGAACGGCCACGGTGATGAAAACCCATTTCAGCAGCTTGCGGCTGACGATGACGCAGCCCAAGTCAACGTACTTGTTCTTCTTCTTGGCTGATTTGTTTTGGGTGTCTAGCAGCCAGCTTTGGCGCGTCTCGTCGAGTTGGTGGTGGGAGGAGGGGATCATGGCCGCCCGGTCGTAGTCTGACCGGTGATCCGAGAGGTCGTCGCTGTGGTTTATTTCCAGGGAGCCTCCCCAGTGGTTTTGGGAGTGCATTTTCGCACTCTGCCCCTCTGGTCTGATTCAGAGCGTTCAAGCAGTCATCTTCTGAGAACGCGTAGCTTATAAGAAAATCAAATTGAGATGGACAGAGCAAAACTTGAGTTTGACAGAATAAAGAAATGAAGTTGATTTCACACCCGA
>NQLW01000055.1:3703967-3728854 GCA_002312845.1 Kalanchoe fedtschenkoi
TACTAATAATTTTTCTTCTATTGATTTCTGCAGCGCACATGGGGTAGAATAAAGCATTGATTAGTCTGACGCTAATAGCGATTAAGAATCAAATGGGTTGTTAAGTTTGAGCTTTCATGTTGCACTCAGATCTCACTTTCACGTCTGATTAATCGAATCAAAAATAGTAATTGATGGCGAGTTGTGAGGTCGCCATCGTATATGAGTCATACACACACACATGTATTTAATAATGTTTAATTTTGTGGCATATGTATGTATTCACCGACACCATTACAAGTGAATACTTTTGCTGTATGAAAATTGTTATTTTAAGGATGTTTTTTTATCACGAATTGATGACAATTGGCATCCAGCATACTTAATCCGCCCTGATATGCATGTCGTTTAAGATGAAATTGAATCGATTAAATGTAATATTTAAGATTAGCGGTTGGATGAAGTTAACATGTAATGATTTAATGTATGTTTTTAAAATTTTGTGTAAAAGATAGAATTCAAGGATTATTACGGGTGTAGATTTGTTATTTATTGAATATGAAATCATTAATGTTTGCTTTTTAAGGTAACTATAGATATTGAATACACATTGAAAATATAAAATGACAAATAAAAGTGGATAAAAAAATTCGATTAAGTGATAAGTAAGAAAAGATGATATGGACTACCACTGTTCTTGAAATCACGGGTATAACTACTAAATTTTATAATTCTAAGGAAAAAGTGGTTTGACTCTGTTATGTAATTGATTAAATTACAATCCAACCCTAATAAATTTTAAAATAATTATAGTTTGATTTCTCATAACATAAACTAACACAATATAATTAAAAATAAATAAATAAAATGTCATTTTTATAATGACCCAAATCGACTCCTCAAATAAAAATGGGAAGATTTTGTATTTTTTTTACTTTTGTTGTGTTAGTTTATGTTATTAAAAGATCAAATTATATTTTTTCTAGAATTTATTAGATTAGATTTTAATTTAACTAATTATAGAACAGTTTCAAATGACTTTATTCTTAGAATTGATAAATTTGATAATTACATCCGTGATTTCAGAAAGTGTGATACTTCATACCCACTTTTTATAGTTTTAAATAAAAGGGATAAAACTCAAAATGAGCCGTGAAATACCATTGTTTGCCCAATTGCGGTCAGAACTACCACGATTTGCAAAAAGGTGTGATGAAAAAAAAATGGACTGATTTTCTAAAATAAAATTTACCATCATATTCTTAAACTAATATTATTATAAGACTTAGTTTTGTGTGCGAAAATTACGTTGTTTGGTTATCAAAATAAATAATATTATTTTACGCACATAAAGAAAACGATGCATTTTGATAATCAAACGACATAATTTTCATACACAAATATAAATTTTATATTAATATTAGTTTTAGAATGTAATGATGAATTGAAAATCAGTCCAATTTTTTTTTATCATACTCTCTTTAAAAATCATGATAGTTCTGAATGTAATTGGATAAGCGGTGATAATTCATAGTTTTTTTGGATTTTTCCCGAAAAATAAAATTACCTTTATTTTGATTAGAATTTGATATATTCGGGATTTAATGACGGGCCGAGTTTTGCGGGTTGATCTGCTCAATTAGTTTTAGAGGGCAGGCCCATAAATAGTGATGTTTTGGGTCTCGTGCAAATTCAATTGTCAAGCCCAACAAGATGGATCACTGAGCCCAGATGTGGTACGTATACGCTATATTTCAATTCATCGGGCCAAATTGATTTCCAGTGCAAAACATTTTATTTTTGGAATTCGGCTAACTCAATTCCGAATTTTGATCCGATAATGCTAGCTAGTTTACGACAAATAAAAATTAGTATAGTTTTAACAAAAAAACTGATGATTTTCACCAAAATTAGATTGTTTTTGTTTAATTAATATTGTTATTAATTTATTAAAACACTTGGAATATTATGATTGATTTCCAAATCAATAACCATCCAGTAAATTCCGATTTTTTAAACTTACCCTTTGTTTAAGTTATTTTATATGATCTACCCTTTCTTTTTCTTTATTTTTGATTCTACACTATTTAAAGAAAATTAGAGTTGTGAACCGCGGTTTTTATGAAGAAAACCGTGATTTCAAACTTGTGATTTTATTACCGCGGTTTAAAACTGTGGTTTTCTTGAGAAAAATTACGGTTCACGACTGCGATTTTCTAAAGTAGAACCGAAAATAAAGAAATAAGGAGGGTAGATTAGATAATAAAATATGCAATGATGATAGTTTGTAAAAAAATATATTAAATTGATTGGCAGTTTGGGATTAGATTCCTTAAACGACTACCTAGTTAACGGTGCATTTTGTTTTTTTGTAGTAAATTAACTTAGAAAGGAATCAGACAACTCACCCACATTTAAATTTTGTATGTTTATTTTTATTAACTTATTCCCGTAGGTTTATATACTTTTTCTCTCTTCTAATTATGAAGATATTTCTGGAATAAAAAATTCGACAGGCTAAAAATAGTCTCCATGTCTTTATACAAAATGATGTTTTCAAAATTAACCTAAATATCATACATATTAATAATAATCAGTAGTGGTTACATGATTTTTTTTTCGGGAGACAAAATTACATGATCAAATTTTTGGTTAAATTTGGGGGACATTAAAAATTTAGTTGAAATTAAGCATATAAATTTATTTTTTATATATATAATTTTTTTTACATAGATATACGTATTTTATGTGGAATTCGGGGTCCGGCTCCGCCTCTGATAATAATATTCCCCTTGTATGTTAGAAAACGAGGCCTTATGTATGGTGTACTTCCTCTGTCTTCTAATACATGTCGTTTAAGGTTAATTTGAGTAGATTAAAGTAAAGTAAATGGTAGCGGTTGAATAAATTTAATAAGTGGGTGATTGATGTTTTTTTTAAAAAATTCGTGTAAAACGTACAATTGGTAGATTATTAGTGGTGATGAATGATTTTTTATTGATTATTATAAAAAAGTTATTAATGTTTGACGCTTTAAGTTAGTTGTTAATATTAAATGCATATTGAAAATTGTTAAGTGACAAGTAAAAGTGAACAAAAAATTCAGTTAAGTGATATGTAAAAGAGGACAAAGAGAGTATTCATTAGTGTCGCCTTGTGCCTAATCCTTGTTATTAGAGTATTAATTTCAGACATTTAAAGTTAATACAAAATGAACATTTAAAGACATTAATTGGAGACATTTAAAGCAGGTACATTAAAGAAAGCCATGTTATTAGGGAACAGGTTAAAGATGATGATGTTAACAACACACACATCTCTCTCTCCTATTCCCAGTTGGGTCGTGTTGGGGGATGAATGATATGAATTCGCATGTTCATATTTAGGCTGTGTTTGGTTGTTTTGGAAATTGAAAAGTAGATAGAAAGCGACATAAAATGACAATTATATACATTTTTTATTTCATTAAGATAAATAATTTTGGAAAAAAAAATGTTTTAAAAAATCAACTTGGTAAGCTCTCTTTGCATGAAAACTGTTTCTTACAGCTTTGCCAACTAATATTGAAGTTATGATGTCTAGTATCCCATGATAAACCCACCTTCGAAATTCTCCCAAACCTTCGAAACCGTCTATTAATTTAAGTAAGTGTCAACTTTATTGATTTATATATTTATGTATGTGATTTAGTTGATTCAGGATGAATTTGATTAGTTAAATTTATAAATCAGTTTATATTTGGATGAATTTTAGTTGATTTGTACATTCATGTATGTGATTTAGCTGATTATGAACTACTTTGATTGTGTTGAGTGTGTACATCAATTTATATTTGGATGAATTTTAGTTGGCTTATATATTCATGTATGTGGCTTATTTGATTTTGAATGAATCCGATTGTGTTGAATTTTAGTGTTGATTATTGATGATTTATACATTCATGTGTATATTGATTTTTAGTTGATTTATACATTAATTTATACTTGTATTAAGTTTGAAATATGATTGTGAGTTTGCATTTGACTTTTTTCTAACAAATCATTTTTGGGTTAACTTGCAGGCATGCATGAGTCATTCAGCCCCCCACCAAAAAAAGGGCAAGGCACAACGTGTGAAGTCCCCAACTAGCCAGGGGATGAGAGAATGATTTAAAGGTCGCTAAATGCTTCAAGGCAAAGTAGTTTGGTATTCTATCAGACTCACTTTACATAGCTTGTGCGTCTGGTATTCTATCAAACTTGGCATTTTCACAACTTTAACAAACCACAAACATTTATTTTAGGATTTTGAACCAACTTTGGTTTTAAAATCTTAAAAACAGGACCTGAAACGTGTTTGGTTTGTGAAAATGCCAAGTTTTGTATTCTCACAACTCAAATTTGAGATTTTGAACCAATTTTGGTTCTAAAATTTTGAAGATAGGACTTCAAACATATTTGGCTCATGAAAATGCTAAACTTGGCATTTTCACAACTTAAATAAGTTTCACTTTATTTTGAGGTTTCAAACCAACTTTGATTACAAAACCTCAAAATAAAAGCATCATACATGTTTAGGTTGTTTAAATTCCAAGTTTTAATCATGTTATTTTTCTTATTTAAAACTCAATCAAGTTTTCTTCTTAAATACATACAGATTTGAACATACTGATCTCGACCAAGTAGGACGCAGAGGATTCCTCATTTGCTACACTGTCATGATCAGCGATGGAAGTGAGGGTTTGAGACGATATCTTTGGAGAATCTCTGCGTCTACCCCCTACGTGGTCTGGGCACGCAGGATCCCTAGTTCTGAGAGATGGCTGGAAGTTCTTAGGGATCATCGGGTGACTCTTTCACGCACAGAATTCCTAGACTCATGCTGGGGTGATGATTCCTCCTTGTGAATTCATCTTACTGAAAAGACCCACGCTAGGGGAGCTGAGACGCAGACGATCACAGAGCAGACATATGCTTCATCGTCGGAAATCGTAGCTTTTAGTGCTCGGCAGAGCCAACTGGTGCAGCAGTATAGCAAGCTTGTGCAGGTCCTCATGCATATTTCATCTAAGGGATCACAAATTCTGGGAGTCCGGCCATCTCCAGGTCCACCAATGAGCTCATAGATTACCAACTTAAGTTGTTAGGCATTTTGTGTATTATATTTTATAATTTTTAATTCAACCACTGTGTTTATATAATGAGTAATTAATATAGTAGGAAAACAGATCAATCAAATATATTATATTGTGAATCACAAATTTTTATTACAAAAATAAATTAATTATGACTGGAAATTGGGTAAAAAATCTTATAGAAAATACATACAAAATAATATGCCAAATAGTGATTGTAGATTGCTGGAACTTTCTGGACGAAAACAAGGCCGGACGGTGGCCGGAAACAGTCAAACCTTCATGCTTCAGTTGCCAAAAACTGATCGGAAATAGGTCGGAAAAGTAGGCCGTCTGTAAAAATTTATCAGGGTAGCCGTTCCAGTCGATATAATAAGTCCTAATATTTGACCGACAACTGGCCGAAAATTATGTTTCCGATGCCTTTCCGGCCAAAGTTGTGACTAGGAAACAATCTTATTTTGACAGTTTAAATGATGATTGTGATTAAATGCAGAATAAAAGTTATTATGTTCGTGCTAGGCTTGAAAAAGAGAACTAGTTAAGAACGAGAAGTTAACAAAGAGATGACATTGAGAGTTTGAACTATTTTGACTAATAATCTAAATTTTTTTCCGTGACTTGAAGTAGTCTGCGTGCCTTATTTTCCTATCATGTCGTCTCAACTATGTATTTATATTGCCGATAACATTTGTTTTGTGGTAGCAGGTTGTACATATTTTTTTATGTATGTCATGTTCATGTCACCTAGGTGCAAATAGTATTTGTTTTCTCTTTTGCTATTTTTTATTTAAATATTGGTTAAATAATATTCTCTTACTAAAATAATGCTACCTTTTCATTGACTGTAAGTCACTGTACTGCGAAATGCTATATGTATGGAAAAGCAGACTATAGAAAATCACAAAATAACTTTATTGATATGAATTTTTTGAAAATAATTCAAATTTATCCAATTTAAAGCGCATTATTTTATGATTAATGAATACACATTATATTAGATGTACACACAATATCTTAATGCATATAGCATCACTCTATTATAGACGGGTGATGCTAATGAATTGAATTTGACATATGCACATACAATCTATATCGATCTATCGTATATTGATTATTAGTCCAAAATGATTCATGATTATATTTATAATACAAATATATCATTTATGATCCTTCCCATTTGATACATATAATTTTTTTTCTTTCAAAAAAAAAGATATACCCTATTAGTTATGTAAGATATATACTTGAGTGGTCAAAATGACAACATTTCGAATTGTGTTTAGGGGGGAAGGGCGTTTAGTGATGTTTAGTACTTTTCAGGGTTTTAGAATTTAGGGCTTTATGGTTAGGGATAAAACCCAAAAGGGGCCCTGAACTACCACCGCTTACCCAATTGCGGTCAGAACTACCACGATTTCCAAAAAGGGTGCGATGAAAAAAAAATGGACTGATTTTCTAAAATAAAATTTACCATTACATTCCTGACCTAATATTATTACAAGACTTAGATTTGCGTGCGAAAATTATGTCGTTTGGTTATCAAAATAAATTATATCATTTTACGCACATAAAGAAAACGACGTCTTCTGATAACCAAATGAATTAATTTTTGCACACAAATTTAAGTCTTGTAATAATATTAGGTTTGGAATGTAATGGTAAATTTTAATTTAGAAAATCAGTCCAATTTTTTTTTCATTGCACCCTTTTTGGAAATCGTGGTAGTTCTGACCGCAATTGGGTAAGCAGTGGTAGTTCAGGGCCCCTTTTGGGTTTTTCCCCTTATGGTTATGGAATGACATCATTTTTGGGGGTTTTGAAAGATCTAATAATACTATAAATATGAAATTTTGAAATCTAAAAATCTTAAGAACCTTAAAAAATAAAAAATTTAAAACTCTAAAAATATCTAAAACAATATTCTTTTAATCGATAAAGTATATAACTTATATATTTTATATATCCTGATTCCTGACAATGTGGTATTTAGGTCAACCCCATAAAATTTTTGTATACAGATTTGAAGGGTGCATTGTTGGATTAACGACCAGAACCAACACGTGTAGAGACATGATTTTCATTATAGATGGTCATGTGTATGTGGCTAGTTAAGGCTACTACTTCACTGTGAATTAATAGATTGCTCAGGCCTAAATTAGCTGATGATTATCATTTTTGAATAAAATGCATGCTCCACAAAGAAAATGCATATGAACAGAAATGAATGAATTGCGAGGAGGAGTAATTATGTGTAGGCATTGTCACAAATAAATGCTAAAGGACAAAGGTGATGAGAGCATAGTTTTTTTTTCCGGTGGCTACAGTTCAGCACACTTCTTCTATTTTGATAGTGATGTTTTTACTTACTGTGGGTCAGTTCACGCGTATCTTCAGCATATCAAAATATAAATGCGATACCATAAAGATTCGAACCTAAAACCTTTGAGTTGCTAGACACACCCTTAATCACTAGACCAACATTTTATAGGTAGAGTATAACATTTAAGATGCCGAAATTGACAAACAACAAAAACATAACATATGGTCCATTAATATTTACTGCAATAATTATATTTATAAATACAATTTGTTTACCTCTCTCTCTATATATACTCAAAAATAAAATAATTAATATATTTATTTTATGTTTAGTTTATGAATAATAAAAAGGAAAGTAAAATGTACAAATTGAATTCTTCAATTTTTTTTCTTTTGCTCAACTTTTCTTAAATTGTTTTCTCGCTCCTTCAATAAAATTTGTCATCACTTGCTCCAACATAAATTTACTTAACAACCTCCTAAATGAATGTTATTTTCTTTTAACTCTTATTTGTTTTCCATTGCATTTTCCTAATCTTATCAGTGTCAGTAAAATTTACCTGCGGTTTCACGTTAGCTAACTGTCACTGGGTAGATCAGCATACATGATGTCGCCTATCATTTACTTTTGCTTTATATATATAGAATGAGGTTCAATTGAGAATCCCAAATCCAAGTGAGAACTGAGAATTCAATTTTGACTGTTGGATGAGATGATCTAATGACTGAGAGAGAGTGGGACACGTGTCAACACACAAGACAGAAGACACAACACGCGTCCAGAAAACATAAGACACAACACGTCCTTTTTGCCTTGAGTTCTCATTTTTCAACCGAATCTCCATATATATATATATAAGCTGAGTAGATTAGCTTTGAGCTCATCAGGTCATGCTCGCTCCATGCGTCGCCTTATAGTTCGTATACAGCATGCAGAGGTATATAGAGATATCACCCATGACTCCCATTCACTTCTATCTGTAAATTCTGAAAGGGTACGCATTTGTATGGTTGTGAGAAAGTGTTTGCCGGGAGGAGACCGGCCCGCAATATATGGTCAAATGCTGAAACGATGAGATCTGACACCTTCTGCAAATTCTATTCCACTGTTCAACTTACATTGCTTTATGATGGACACGAGAGAATATCGGAACAACCCAATGAAACAACAACTAAAACCTAAAAATGGAATAGTGATGACTCTGGAAAAGAATGTACTGTTGTTATCTTTTCTTAGTGCTTCCGCAATCTTATACTTCTTCTTCCTCCTTATCATCACATGGAGCAAACATCCTCTTGGGCACAAACGCCTGCTGTCACAGTAGTTGTTGACAGAACAAGACTGATCGAGTTTTTTTTTTTTATTATTATTATGTTTTTGGCAGTGAACATATCTCCTCTTCATCGTGAAGTCAAACCCGTCGAAGGCCGATTCTGATTTCGAACATTTTCTTATTTATATGGTATTATCAAGACTCAAATTCATAATCTGCGAGTTGTTAAACAATATCCCAAATCATTAGACTGACACTTTATTAGCAATAAAATTGATCGAGTTGATCAGTAATCACACATTATTCAACCCACAATGTCACACTCTTGATAAATATTGGAAACATCGATATATTTGTTGTTGCAATCACAAATTGGTTGCACAAAAAATAAATTGGAATGTGAGTGTTAAGTGACATATATGGAGTGGGCCGTCTTTTGGCGGCTGTGGGTGTTGTTATTTGGGAGGATTTACTAGAGAAAGAATCATTTAATCAAACTATCGAGTGCAAGTCGTCAAAAATAAATAAGCAATAATAGGGATTAATATGAGTGTTGGTTATCATAGTTATTAAAATCGGACCGAACTAGGTATTGGTCTGAAACACATATTCGGATCGGGTTGCATGTTAAACCGAAAATAATCAGACGAACTGGCCTGTTTAATATAAAACCGTGTAAAACCGGACCAGTTGAACCAAAATTATTTAATGAAATTATCATTAATATATCTATCAACAAACTAATCCTATTTATTTGCTAAAAATGAGGGCATCGGAAATCTATCTCGGCCTTGAGGGGATCAAAGGCCGCATATCTCCCAACTAAACTATCAAATCATATGCATTTATCATGTAACAGTTTCATATAATTTTAAGAAGAATGGGGATTAGTTGTTCATAAGTAAACAACTCATTTTAAAAGTGTGACTTGAGTTGCACAAGTAAACAATAAGAAGAATGGGGATTTTTATAAACTTTTGAAAGATTTTAAGAAGAATAATAAGTAAACAAGAAAAAAAGATAAGAGTATAATCAAGGAGATAGTTGCACAACTCAGTTTAAAAGTGTGACTAGAGTTGTTCATCGATTTAAAAAATGTAATTCATATTATGAACTAAACTGAGTAAAATATGTGCTTCATATATACAAGTCAATGACAAATCACAAACAATCATTTGTACTATATAATCATTCAATCCCTTAGATATAATGATAAATTTTCTATATGTCATCACCTGAATAAAATCATGTGTCCCAAGACTTCATGTACATGACAGTAAATAAACTGTGCATTAAGTGTATGGCAAAGAGTTTCCATCTTGATGTTATTGGTGTTGATCTAAATCCTCCCAATCACATCAGCAAAACAATGAATACAACAAAATATTATTTGTCAAATTATGCAACAAAAGCATCATTCATGACATCAAAGTTCATAAAAACACAGGCACAACATGAATTATTGTTAAATATCAATCTCAAAACATATGTAGTCACAATAACTAATGATCTAAATGCATGGTACAAAAGAATATAATTATTTAGTCATTGACATGAGAAGCACACAAAAGACAACGAAGAATTAACTTATAATCCTAATGCTTATACACTGGGTGGTAGCTCTATGACTTGTGGGAGAGAAAAGAATGAGATAAGAGAAGATGCTCCAAGACAAGACACTAAAATCCAAAATCAAGCATTCTACATATATGTGAAAAAAATAGTAAAATGATAAGGACTGGAAGAACTAATGAATATACGAAGCTTCATGACCTTCTTGATATTTATCTTGATGATTAAGCATGGATATCTTGTCTCACAGACTTGGAGATAACATCTTATTTGCCTATAAATCGGAGATAGAAAATCTGGAAATTTAGGAAACTACTTTGCAAGCCCAAATAATATGCCAAACTCACACTTAGCAAGTTCGATTCTGACTTTGGTTTAAGCATTAAAGTCATTGAGGACTTTTGAAGCTTTCTAGAAAAATAATATCCTCATTAGAACAATAAATGTAAAATTTACTGCCCTTAAAAGTTGACAACCCAACACTGAAAAAAATTTAGAAACGACCTTTGTGTTGCTCATTTCACCGCCGCTTGCTCTTATTTTTGCTATATTTCATCTTATGACTTATATATCTTTTAAATATGAAAACTAAAAAACATTACTTTAAATCCTCAAACTTTCAAGAATATGTGGATTTAAGTACTCATGGCTTATTAGTAGGTGCACCTCATCATTTACCACAGTTTGACTCCATTTTTGTTCTCTCATGTTTGTATTCATGTGAGAATTATAACCGGTAACCAATGCTCAAAAATAGTGTTTGAATTAAGAATTACATTATTAATATTAATACAAAATATGGAAGTCTTACTTCCCATATTTTTTTATCTTCTAAGTTTTGGTTCATTATGATTATGTCAATATTCTCCACTTAAGAATATGACTACTGATTAAGCTAACTCCATATGAGAGACTTAAATCTCTTAGCTAGAGTTTGCACCCGAAACAAAATTATCAGGATTGTGGTCACCACACAAGTATCCATATTCTCAAACTGCCATTACAAGTATGTGTTCATGGATATTTACATGAGATAATTCACATCATTAAACCTATTCTTATTCTTCTTGTAAGCATCTTCCTCCTTGTGCGCAGAGCATTGGAAATAAGAAGAAAATTTTAAAATTACAGAATCAAGAATAATATTTTCTTTTCTCACACTTGAGAGCAATATTGAAGTTTCTATATCAATCTGAAAGTTGATTCCTCTCAATTTATTCTTCTAAAAAATGAATCATAATAAAATTAGATGGAGCTAATTGATAAAATTAAAGATCTCCAACATAAAAGTGCAAATAATATTTAGTAATAATTCATATAGATTTTTTAATATTTTAACAATCATCATACTATGCTGTAAAAAGATTCTCCCCTAGTAAAGTGACCATGATCCATGTTTCATTAAACATTGAGTTAACTAAGTTAGCATTTTTCTCTTAAGATTTAACTATGTAAGTAAGCAACAGTTGCTAATTACATCACATGCAACTCTTGGAGATCGGGTGACATCCAATGTCATGATTTCCAACCTCGTGTTTCAAGACCTAATAAGACCGCCTTAATAACTTGTTAAAAATTCACGAGCTAAACGTGTAGGTAATTGTTGCTCACCTTGAATGACTAAGATAATTGAAAATACACAACTTGATCATGTTTGATCAACCAACGATCAAAATTTTGATAAGTGAATTTTGAAAAGATATTTTAATAGTTAATATTATGGAGGATTTTTATATTTGATTTGGTATTCACAGTACCATTTTAATGCATTCGTAAATAAGCAATCACAATTTAAAAGAGCAGAACAAAATTAGTGATGTAGTGTGGCCCCTAAAATCCATGAGATTCAAAATTACATAGCTCGAGTAACTACTTGATCTATGTCTGTCGTTCCAACTCCTACATCACTATCCTTTGTTTGAACTTCTTCAAAGTCATTTTAACTTCCTTCAAACTGAACTGTGATCTATGGTAATATCACAAAGAACATAAATGAAATGGAGGTCATATATACTTGATTTAACAATAATACAGTCGATTCACGGGTCACAAATTAAAATACTGAGTCATAAATGGATTATATGATACAACATATCATAATATAGCATACAAAATTTATAAAAAAATACAATTCGCCAAGCCTGTGCAATTAATTATCTCACTCAATATCTAATACGAAATTCATTCGTAATTAATTTATATTTGGCTTACAATTAATTTGATTTGATTGATCTTATTTAAAAATAAATTTATGGGCTGAACTAGTTCAACAATTAAACTAGTATTCCAATCAGACCATTACGTACGTAGTTGAATATTCAAGTTGGTTTAATTGATTCAATTTTATTATTTAAATAAAACTATTTTAATCAATAATTCAATATTTAAACCTAATATAAAATTAGATTAATCAGACCGAGCTGATTCTTTAATTAAATCAGTAATTGAATTAATCAATTAAATAACTGATCCAATTAATTAAGTGAACCCTATCTAATTCTATTAATTTAATTAAGTGGTTCAACCATTGAACTACAATCCTAATTGGACGACATAAATTTTCAGTTAAACATTTGAATACAACCAACATGGGCTTAGTCTGGTGGTTTGAGGCGTTATCAAACAACCATCAAATCTTAGGTGTAAATTATGGTGGTACCACACTCAACATGGATATATTAAAAGAGCGCAAAAACTGGTCATCAACGAGTATAACTGGACTACCAAGTAATTAAGGGCATAGTTATTAAAACCAGACCGGACCGGCCGGTTCGACCGGGAGCCGGACCAGACACCAGTCCGGTTTGTAAATCTTATCGGATTACAATATTAATCGGTTAAAACCGGAATTAAAAATCTCTCACTGAGAAATCTGGCTTTGATTACCAATTGATAGGAGTTTGTGTGGTCCCGATCTTTCGATGAGATAGAGTTTCGATTTGGGAGGAGGAGACGTTGGCGATCCGACTACAACTGTCCAGGACGTTGCGCCTTAGCAATCGTTACACCTACTCCAGAAGTGTTATTGATCTTGCGAAAACACGATCAACCTGACCACGAAGGTCATTGTACCTGTTAGCAATCGAAGAACAAGCAAGAACAAGATGAATAAGCAACTGAAATTGCAAATCTTAAATAAAAACAAGAGTTAGGATTTTGAAGACAAGTAAACGGGCGATCTAGCCGACACGCGCGAATACAAGAAAAAGAAGCAGCGGCTAATTTTAATCTAAACAAAATCCCAACTCTTGTTTTTATTTCAGATTTGCAATTTCAGCTGCTTATTCATCTTGTTCTTGCTTGTTCTTCGATTACTAGCAGGTACAAGGACCTTCGTGGTCAGGTTGATCGTGTTTTCGCAAGATCAATAACACTTATGGAGTAGGTGTAACGATTGCTAAGGCGCAACGTCCTGGACCGTTGTAGTCGGATCGCCTACGTCTCCTCCTCCCAAATCGAAACTCTATCTCATCGAAAGATCAGGACCACACAAACTCCTATCAATTGGTAATCAGAACCAGATTTCTCGGTGAGAGATTTCTAATTTTTTTTCGAGCATCTCCATCCTCGGTGTCCACAATATTCTCATCTTTTTTACCGTGGGTTTGTTGATATGTGCATGTTCTTTTGAGAGGGGCATGACTCATCTCCTCAATTCGATTCATGATTGCAACGAGAGAGGTGTTGATTTGTCCCACCGAGGTATTCAAGGCTGCAAGCTGGCTTTTTGTACCCACCCAATCATTCTCTGAAGATCCTATCATCATTAGTGGAAAAACATGAAAAACACAAGAATATGCCCCTATGTGCTGCTCGAATTGTTCTCTCAAGAAAAAAATAGTTCACTCAATAAAGTGGCTTCTGAAATATATATGCCTCTCTAGAATGTGGTTCGCTCAAGTCTCTCACTCTCAACTTCTTCAAACAAGTTCTTACCAAACTTTGCAGGTGGTGATGGCTGCCAACAAATCAAAAATAACTTTTGAAAGTCGATGTATCGATGACACTCACATTACCTTTAAGTTGTAGATGAATCTGTAGTGGGGCTATAAGGTTAGGCTGAAAAGGATGAGGAACAAGCGAGAACCACGTTAGCCAAAGTCAAATTGAATAACGCTTACCGACGGGACTGTGCTGGCCTAAAGCTTGAGTCAGCTAGAGACGCGAGCCTATACACAAACGTAGTCACTGAGTAGAAAACAACCTATCACAAATAACGAATGAAACTAAAACTTCTGCAATTGCTTTGCTATTTTTTTTTTGGCACCGAGTTTTTTTTTCAGAGTTTTTTTTTCACTGACTCGATTTTTTTTTTGTTCAACGATTTTTTTTCACTGATTTTTTTTGCCGATATATTGAAATATTATTAAACCGGACCGATCCGGTTGAACCGGTTTATTATAATTAGAGATTTAATTAAAGTTGAATTAGTCTTAATTATATTTTAAAAACTATTTTGGAAAATAGTAGGGGCGAGGTTCGAATCCAAGCCCTGTACGTTCCAGGCGACGCCTTTAACCAATCATGCTAGCAAAGTCAATTGTTTCTTTATTTGCATTTAACATCTTATACTTTGTATTTTGTAATTATTATTTCTAATTGAATCAGTGATTGAACCGGTATGAACCGCCGGTTCAACCGGAAAAATGGAAACCGGAACCTTGACCGGTTCGATCGCCGGTCCGATTCTGATAACTATGGATGTGACACTCGCAGTTGTATTCTCATTGTATAATAAATGTACTCAATTTTTTTTATAAAAAGAGTAAACATGTGAATAAGAATTCCAACCATAAATTAGACTCACAATTAAACCAATTGACTACGCATATAACATTTAAACTAGTCATTAAATCAACTAAACTACAGTAAAACTGAACCATTTAAATCACTGGTTCAAAACTGAATTTGAAATCAGGTCAATAACAATTGAACTAAATTAAAATTTCACACTTTCCAAATTGAACGTACAAACCAACTTAATCGATGGTTGAACGAGACCGGTTCGTAAATGTTCTATAAGATTTTGAGGTGTTTGGTACTAGTAATTCATGTTAAGGTGTTTAGTTCATTATCAAAATAAATTTCTTAAACATTAATTATATATTGTTGAAGAAGTTGTTGGACAGATGGCCAAGCTTTCTATTTTATATTTGGGAATGAGTCCCCTTGAAGACATCTTTACTAATTTTTATAATTTCTCTCTCAAATTTTGACTTATTTTTTATGTAGCGATCAAATTAGAAATTTTATTTTGGGTAAACATAAATTGGGATATATTATTGAGACAATTTTAATTGAATTGAATTATATTAGAAAAATAAAAAATATAATATTATTAAAATTAATTTGTGTGAAAAAAATTATAAATACAATATTTTTTAAGCTAAATCGGGATACAAAAATTATAAATATATTATTTTTACATTTTAGAGTAGTTTAATTTAAACCAGGATGGCGACAAGTCATCTATGTCCACCCAATGATACCGCTACCGTCCTTAGGTACCTAAAGACGTGTATATATAGTTTATTAAACCTATACAACATTAAGTTTTAGCTAGGCTTAAAAAATTATACTCTCTTTATTCTAGATTAACATTATTAATATTAGTGATTGACCGTATTTAATAGACATTTGTTTAATATATTTTTTAAATTTTGTTAAAATTTAAAATGTGGTGTATTATGCATGGTATAGAATGACTCATTTATATATTATGATAATGAATCAGTTAATTTTTATTTTTTAATAGTGAATAACAATATTTTGTGTGCATAAACTGTTAAATAAAAAAAAATCAATTTGGTGACAATCGAATGAAAAAAGGGTAAACTTGCACTAAATGAATCCTTGAAAACTTAAAGAATTTTGCTTGAAGTGAAAGTAACAGTCACACGCCCAACTTTGACTTTGTGTCGTAAGTTTTATTGACTTTGAGACTACTCTAAACTACAATATCCAACCATAGCTAAACCTGGCCACGTGTGCCAGAATGAATCTTTCATGATTTTCATATAAAAACCAATAAAAAAAAATAGAAGTGTTAACGTTGTATTAATACAGAGCTTATGGGAAGTTGAACCGTTGGTAAAAATTAGGAACAGTGACCTGACGTGAAGCACTGAAGGCTGTATTATTTAACCCGAAATCATCGAGCTAGCTGTTGCCTTCCACCTATCAGTTGAAGAGTAAGAATCCTTCTCAAGACACCAAAATGCAATTAAATGAGTCTGGATAGTGATGCATGAACTTATATGTTAGTCTCTTTCTCATCTTTTATTATTTAATTGAATTTTTTTATTTATTTTTATTTGTCATTTAATAATTTTTAATACGTATTTAATATAAGTAACTATCTTAAAACGTCAAATATTAATTACTTCTATATCATAATCAATAAAAAATCATTCAATATCAATACTAATCTATCAATTTTACTTTTTACATGACTTTTTTTTTTAAAATATCAACCACCCACTTATTAAATTTGTTCAACCGCTAGCATTAACTTCACCTTAATCTACTTAAATTAAACTTAACCAATATGTATAAGATGACGGAGGGAATACTATTTACTTATTAATTTTTAATTACCTCAACATGTAAAATGCTCAAAAATTAGGAGTGTAAACGTTTCTAAACAAGAAAATAATAATAATAATAATAATTAGCAAGTATAAACACCAAATAAATTACATATATTATGTAAACCGTGGGGGACATATATATGAGTATTTTAAGAGCTAATATTAATGACAATAATTAACTACATAAAAATTCACATACAGAGTGGTATGCTGTAACGCTCATCATCAAAAATTATTAAAACTCGATCAAATTTTCTCAGCTGTCGAAAGGCCAGTCTGAATGATGCATACGTATATCACACTTGATATGTATAAATCAATATATTAAAACCCTAGGACGGATCAAGTTCTGCGCGGCGGTCATCTCCTCTTGCTGCCCTAGCCGACTGTTGAAACTGGCTGAGTTGCCCAATGCTGGCCGTGACGTTGTTCATGGCCAGCAAACCACCTTCAATCAAACTACTGCTGTTATTTCCGTTAGGGTTACCTGACTGTCCGTCAACTCTGATCATCTGAGGTGGTGCTAGATCCCTAGGAAAGAACTGGTGGTGCTGAGCCGGAAAGTAATGGTGGTGATCACGGTGGTAGATTCCACCATGCAGTGTTGGGATGCTTCCAGCCAAACTCTGATACTTTGAAAGCTCTGACTTAGCACAGCTGAGATCCATCTGAAGCTGCCGGAGCTGGTGTTGAAGGAGTGAAATGACACCAACGCAGCCGTACACCGGGTCACGGAGCCGCATGTCTGCCTCATAAGCTAATGAGTTGACGGCATCCTCGCGCTGCGACGGGTGGAGCTCGTTGAGTAGTTTGGTAACGTTGGCGGCCCCAAACACTTTGTGGACGTTGGCAAATTTCTGGGGCTGATCTGGTGGGAAATAGGGCGCAAATACGCACTCTGGTTGGCATTTTCGCCGTAGGAACTTGCAAGCAGCGCACGGAGAGGTAGAGGATGAGGCCATCGTGATTGCAAAAGATGGTTGTGTAATATAATAGGGCCTTGATCTTGGGTGTTTTCTGAGAAGATTTACATGAAACCAACAGATCATTTAGATATTTGAAAGGCATTGCAACTTGAAGCTAAACTATTATATATACAACACATCCATCTTTGTGATTCCAGTTTTGCAAAATCATTTTGAGATGTATGCTTGGTGTGTCATAATGTGATGCAAAATTGAAGTCTTGCAACAGAATTAGTATTAGATGAAAGAAACCAAACAGAATGAAACATACTTATAATCTATACCTGTTGAGGATCTGTAAGAAGCAAAAATAATGGAGAAAGACAAGGCCAGAATTGTGCAAGAGAGAAATGAAGTATGAGATTTATATGAAGTTGGATTTAGATGACTTACCATACTCAAATGCAAGAAAGAATATAGCAAGAAAAAGTCTAGTGGGATTGGAACTTTGAAGTGAATGCTAATATGGAAATATTTATGGAAAACTGGTCGAGGCCTGGGAAGTTATTTTTGGAAGATAAATATATTTATATTATTCATTTTGGTGAACTGAAAATTTGGGTTTTCTGGTTCAAATCAAGAAATAAATGAGGCAAGTAATACCATAGCAAAACAACTGATGAATGGATCAGAATATCTTGAGAAAATCATTTTGTTTGATGAAAATTAGGAAACCAAAAGATACAAAAAGGATGCACACATATAATTATGGGCTTACCTGGTTGGAAGTAAATCAAGAAATCTATCAAATTTCAAATCATTGAAATGAGATCACAAGATGTAATAGGTCCTTCAATTTTTCAAGCTTCTTTTCGCGGCAGCACACAGTCTTCCCCACTCTTCAACTTTTGATCTCTGTAGCGCTTCTGTAAAACCTGAAGAACACCAGCTGGATCTGGAGCTGCAAGAACTCAAAAAGAGGAGCTTCAAGCATGAGGATGGATTTTATCAACATGTGCGTACACTTGGATGTTGAATAATAATTGATTAACAAGTAAGAAGAAATTAATACCCAGTTGGGGGTATGAGTGAGTGAGTGAGTGAATTGGATCTCGTGATATTGATGTGTGTGGAAGTTGGACAGATTTGGGAGCTTTCGAAGCAGATCCCTATTATTCCTCACCACTTGAAATTTCAACCAAAGATTATGACTTCCTCCTGCAAAGTCCTCCTCCTTTTCAGAACCAATAAGTTATCTATAAAAAATGAGTGAGTTTAATATACATCACAATCTTGGGATCATGAACACATTCATATAACATGTACTAGAGTATAGTCCTCTCCTAATTAGACAACTGTTACTAAAATGAAAATACACTCAAATAATTAAGTATCTAGAAATCTTTACTACAAGGCATGTGTATAAATTAAATAAAAATGTTGCTATCTGCAGACATCAAGCTCAACAATAGCAACTACAACTTTAGCACTGCTACTTGATCACCTCTCATTTGATTTTGTTTGGTGCATTTTATGGAATAATCTAGCACTTGCACCTCTATGTATACACAAAGTGGAAGAATTTGAACTAGCCTGTACCTACTTATATGCTTGGCAGTGATTTTGAAAAAAAAAAGCTTTGAATATGCAGGAGTAGGGATTGACTGCAAATTATAAAGCTGACCCCAGGTCATGCAAGAGTTGGGGAGGGGGTGAGCAAGAGAGTCGGCCGGAAAACAAGGTGTGTGCAAAAATATAAAGATGGTGCTAGCTGAGAAATCTCAGAAAAAGGATTTTGTTTCCTTATTTATACTGCTGTAGGAGGTTCTGAAAGAAGGCATTATTTTGTTGTTGGGGTGCGCGCAGGGGAGGAGGAGGCGGAGAGTGAGCTCCCGGGAGCAGAGGCTGAGGAGTCGGGAGGAGAGAGTTGAAGAGAGAAAAGAACAAAGAAGAAGATGATGGTGATGATGATGAGAAGTAGAAAATACTAACAGCAAGTTGCTGATGATAATGAGACGGGCAAGCTCTCTCTATTATCTGGTTTACTGAGACTGTGTGGTAGTAGTGATGGGGTTTCTTTGCAAATAATAAGAGGTTTTTGAATATTAAAGAAATTGGGACTGATGGGGTTGATTGGGTAGGGTTTGTGGTAATAGTGTTCTAGCAGCATCTCTTAGCTAGCGATGTCTGAGAGATGAGATGAGAATGATGATGATGAGGGGTTGGAGCACCAGTCTATTGTTTTAGGGTTTTGTTTGGATGCCGGAGAAGAATTTATTGATCATTCAACTACAGTGAATAATAATGACTACAGCTACGTCCAAAATTGTGTTTTAACTTTCTTGTTTTTAGTCTGTCTTGTTTTTTGTTTAACTTCCGTCAAGATTCGAACCGGTTGATGGGGTTGTTAGACAATATTTTTAGTCATTAGGTCAACACCTTGTTAGTAGTTTAACTCTCATTCGTTTATAATGCTTTGAGATAAATGTTAGTTTTTACTATAGCTCATAATTAAAACTAAATTCATCAAATAACTGGAGTCGATCTAAGAGGTACATATGTAACAACATTTTTTTTCCATCTACACCCAGACGGCAAACACCATAGAGAATCATAGCCTAAAGCTACGAATTATCAAATATATATAGAACAACCATCAACGAACCTGTCATTCTTCATCTTCTAGCTCTATATATATATAACAAGCTGTATAGGGGTTTGTTGATTCTCAATTCAAAATGGAGCACTGGAGTGTTCTTGAAGAAGAAAAACCATGTAGATTACGAGTGGCACATTAATGCTTTTGGGGAAACATTTGTTACATACTTACATAGTACTATAACTACATGTACTATTTACTCTTGGGCTCATTTATGGTAGCAACATGTTTCAATTCCTCGTAGGATTGATTATGTAAATGAAAAATCGATTAAATTATACATTACCTATCAATATACATCAAGATAGATTTTAATTGATTTGGTACACATGTATTTTGGACACTATCAGTCCATTTGCATCATTTGGCCGTTTAAAAAGTCCCAATGAGACAAATTATCACGGTCCACACAGATGACTAAATTCATCTAAGTCTCTCTTATAAGCTAGTATAAGTGATCAAAAGTAACCTGCTAGATCGCTTAAATTTACTCCTAGTACATATTGTTTTATTTTATTTACTGATAATGACTAACGTATTCCTATCGTTTTAAACTATTGAACTTACAGAACCGGAAAGAAAATTTTCAACAAAATTTTTAGAGTTCTCTCCGTTTTTAAGAGTATCATGAAGATCCAATAAATAAGTAGCTAGAAGTGAAAAAATAAATAATATCAATAAATAACTTATTACTACGAGTCAAAATAATACAGTACAGTAAGTTTATGGTATGGTAAAGCATGGCGTAGTATCTCAAAAACAGTAGTTGCAATAGTTCATCATTGCATCTACAAATCCCAGACACAGTAGTATGTATGTTACTTATGTGTCTAGCTAGCAGCAGCTACAGTTGCAGTCGAGTTGTAGTAATATATCAAATAGTGTGTTCCAAGATTTGGAATTAAATGCATTCAAACCTACACACAACACTAGCTACCCCATCTCAATAATTAAATCAAAACACTGTAAAAGACACAACATGTTATAAGCCAACCCATCACTACTTATAATACTGTTGACGAGTGTACGTGTGTGTGCATGTTCTCTCTCTATATCGATCTTCAAAGTTTCTAATTAAGCAGCTTCTCTTGATATACAACATATATGAGGTTATATGTATGTGGTTTCAAACTGATCAAATGTGCCAACAATAAGCCCTGCATTTATCTGTATACTTAGGCCCTCCTTCGAACAAATAGATTATTTGTTCACATGGTGAGTTTGAAGTGCTCGGTAGGGTCAGAAGTATATATTAATGATGGAAATTGACTGGTCATATGGCTTTGTGTAACGCTGAAACCTGTGAGTTTTACCTCCAAGCTACACATTTATTTAAGTTTTTCTGTTGGTAAAAAATAGAATGCTTATGATTTATTGAAGTTCTTGTTATACACCATTTTCTAATAGTATAATGTGCGCAAGATTATTTGATTTTTTTCCCCAAACTAGTCTTTTTATTTTATTTTCTGACTTCATTTTGGTTGTGTTTGGTTTAAGGAAAATTTGAGGGAAAAAAAATTTGAGAGAAAATGAAATGAAATTATTTGTTTGGTTGAGTGAAAATTGGGGATGAGAAACTAAATGTACAGTTAGAAAATATGACGGAAAATTTGTTAAAATTAAAGTGACGTGTTTCAACATTTTCTATAAAATTTTTCATTTCTAACAAAATAAGAGAAAATATATGAATTCCATAGAGAATTCACTTTTCCTTATATTTTTCTTTGACTCAAAATTTTCCCAAACCAAATATAGCCTTATAGTTTAATTATCATTTTAACTTAGTTTTCAAAACAATTATTTTAAATCCCGGTTATTTTAAAGAAAATCACATTTTAAATAAGACAACATTTTTGTAAAAGTAAAGTATGGTTTGATAATAGGATAAAACCGTGGTTCAAAAATATAATTTTTCGAAAAAAATCATGGTTTAGAATGGAAGCTTATTAAACCAAAATGAAATTTAAAGGAATACTCCCTCTGTCCTCTTTTACATGTCACTTAACCGAATTTTTTTGTCCATTTTTACTTGTCACTTAACAATTTTCAATGCGCATTTGATGTCAACAACTACCTTAAAATGTCAAACATTAATTACTTCATTATCATATTCAATAAAAAATATATTGTCCACCAGTGATAATCTACTAATTTTACTTTTTGCACGAATTTTTTTATAAAAACATCAACCACCCACTCATTAAATTTGTTCAACCGCTAGCATTAACTTCACCTTAATCTACTCAAATTAACCGTAAACGACATGTATTAGAGGACGGAGGGAGTACAAGTTAACAAAACCTAGGTCAGTTTGAAAAAAAATTAAGTATTAAAGCAAATACATCAGTCCAAACAAGCAACTATTGCAGGAGTTCAAGTTGATGGCGATGAAATGGCATCTTGGTTTCGATAAAAAAAACAGTGGCTGGCAACATTGTTAATGAAGCCATCATCAATAATGCTTCTGTGTAATGTGGGTTTCATGAAAGTAAGGTCATGTCATGAATGACTTAACCTATTTAGATTCATTGAGTGGTTAAGGATTTCAATTCAAAAACCCATAACATCACTCACTGCTCATACTTTCTGCCACTCTCATCATCATCATTATTGTCTCAAAAAGAGTGTAACAATTTATATTACTGTTTATAAAAGAGTATGAGTCCAAGAAGGAAGAAGGAAGGAGGCGTGTAGCTTCGCTAGGGTTGACTTCAATCTTGACTAAAACAAATATACACCGTAAATGTGAAATAAAGAGAGGTGTGTGGTGACATGACATGTCCATGTCTCATTGCTATCTGTGAAACTGACACATTGACAGTGTCAGAGGTCGTATTAAAGTTGGGAAGAAGAAGATGGAGGCAAAAGGGATGAAATCAGAATAAAGGATGGTATGTTTGGTGATCAATAAATATCCCTTTTCTACCTCTCATTTATTTTATTTATTAACCACTTGGAGTGGTACAAATTTGTTCCTGATCATATAGAAATCAATGCAACTTCTACAACCAGATTTGAGTTTCCCCTACGCACCAAATCCACACATTTGTGTTGTGTGGGCTATAGTTTAAACTCATCTCTCTTCAATGTTAAGAAAAAGTTTTTTTTTTTTTAATCATGTGTGGGTAATTTTCATTAGTTTCATATTACTGATATAGTATGCACTGATTATATTGCTAATATAGATAATATTAATGTCATTAGACAAGGATCCAATAAATTTGTATTTTATAGAATATAAATAACTATCATTATGACTATGAACACATAGTAAGCACCAATTCTAGCATAAAACATGCCTATCTTCACTATATGTAAGTGTAAGATCACAGGTACTTGTACACTCCTAACTTTTTTTTGGTGTTGTCCTAATTGTCAGGTGTGTTGACATAAGTAAGAATATTTTGGAGATGTGCATGAGCTAATCTATAACGAATCTAATTTCACTATCAAGATAGAAAGAGTCTGCGACCCTGACCATTAAAAAAACAAACAAACTAATAACTATATTTTTTTTATTTTTCTTTCTCAATCTCAGTCTACACCTAAATATTTACAAACTTCCATTAAGTTTAGAGTATTCACAACTCATGTGCGAAATTGCACACCCTTACTCTGTCCAGTTTTTTATCTTCTATATTTGAATTATCTAGTTTTTTTGCTCAAACCCACAATGGCAAAAATTCAAAATATATTTTACACTATTCAATATTAAAATATTTATATTGTTAATATCAGTGAATATGATTAAAAAGGAATAAATTGTAAAAACAAATAAACAAGTTGTGTGGAGATGTAAGGATTATATTATTTTATTTTCCTTATGGGAGAAATTTTTTGAAGTATTATATTATTTTAAATTAAATATTTCATGTAAGGATCTATTTTTGATTTGGTCTAATACGGTTAAATATATCTTCAAATTAATAAAAACAATAAAATAGAATTCATGTACAAAAATTAGTTGAATATCACTAATTAAGGGCTAAATTTCTCTGTTCTCTTTTATTTCTCACTTAATTAACACTTATTTATTTATTTTATTTATCACTTAATAATTTTAATGCACATGTAATACTGTTACAATCCTTAAAAATTAAGAAATTAATTATTTCATCATCATTATCGATATAAAATATTTCTACATTTATTATAATACACCACATTTTACAGAAATGTTTAAAAAATACATCAAATATATAACTATTAAATTTGTCAATAACTAATAGTGAAATCTCTTTAATCAATTCAATTTAATTTTGATGAAACCGATGAATTTAATTTAAATATATAAACTATTATCACTCTCAGTCTTTTGATGCAGTGGGAGTGCCACAAATTCATACTAATTTTTTTGAAAATTTGGCATCTAAAATTGTTTTTTTACAATTATCTTGTGCTTGCTCATAAGAATTTGATTATAATTTTATATTCACCTTGCTTAAATTTGATTTTCATTCTTTAACTATTTTT
>NQLW01000055.1:3729615-3749036 GCA_002312845.1 Kalanchoe fedtschenkoi
CTTATTTACATCAATAATGTTATAAAAAAGATAATTATATGAATTTTATGTGTACATATATTGTTGAAGAAAATTTAACTCGAATGAGGCTTCTCATAATGATTAATTCAATCATTTGAAGAGCAACTTTAATATAAAATATAAGTGTTTTATGCATTTTTCATGGTGGTAGGCTATTGATTATATTAATTTGGCATGTGTTCATCACAATAAAAATTAAATATTTTTAAAACAAATATTTAGTTGTTTTGATAAGTCATTTTAGTCTTGAAACATAGAGTCTCTGTATTATCTCTATTGTCTGTCGTAACTTTGTCATTATATGTCACTCAAATTTTTATTTGATTCATAAAATAAAAAAATAGTACTAGAATGAGTTTGATGTAAGAATGCTAACGAATATATATTCTTTTATCAATATTTGCTAACAAAAATAAGTTTATTTTTTCATGTTAGTTCTCAGTATGAGAAATACTAGAACCATTGGAGAATTAATATTGTCACAAACAGAGTATGAGAAAAAAATGTTGAGTAGGAGTGGACGAGATTTCATTTAATGAACTTAGATCCTCAATTTTTTGAGGAAGAATTGAAGACATTTTGGGGGGTTTATTATTAACTCCAAATCCCTTCAACCCCATTTTCAAATCTCTCCATGATGATTCAGATAAAAAAGACAAGCCTAATAATATGCTACAAATGATATAGACAAACTGACCTAGTTCAATCACTCTTTTGATAAAATATGTGAGCCAACATACATGACTCTTTGATGAGTGCAAGGTAAAAATGGAAATGAAAATAACTTAGACGACAAGACGAATAATTGGCAATGGAGAAGATCAATCCATTATCACCGCCAGTGTCCGAAATAGCGACCATGAATGCTGATAAACTAGATATAGAGTTACAGATGATCTATAACAAAATTTGGCGAAGTATCAAAAACTTGCCTCACTTAATAAGCAATCTGAATAGTTTGGCCTTTGGAGGATCATGATCCCTGGCTTGTTGCGACTTCCTTGTCAACTGCACAACCTTTCTCCAATACTGTGCTACCAATCCTTTTTGGAGGCCAGTATCTCAGTACCGATCTTCCGATAATATTTTTCTCAGGAAGCGGACCCCTGACCAAATGAAAACTCGACACATAAGCGAAGCGCCACTGGAGCAGTAGGGTTTATTTTTATAGGGTAGGAATTAACTATTACCAAACATGAGAGTCGTAGCTGTTATTGCGATTGTCCCCCATCACGAAGACAGACTTTTCTGGCACGTGCTGTAATATCAGACAAAGCTCAAGATTATGCATTGAACCAAATGGTTCGGGAGTAGAATACTCTAATGCTAGGCATAATTGGAATTCTATCAGAATGTTTCAGAACATACTACTGGTGTCATCTCATAAGCTGGCTCTTCGAGAATAAACTTTTCATCTCTGGCCACTCCATTTACAATCAATTTTCCATTGTGAACCTGCAATAAAAGTGATAAGCAGGCAGCAGGATATAATCTTCATGTAAAGGACAACTATTTGACTTAGAAGTTCGTATAAATGATAGCCAAGAGAGGCTCTTTGATTTAACAATGCCTGAATAACAAAACTCATTTACACATTAGCGAACAGCAGGACAAAATCTCCATCTAAAGAGACAACCATATTACTACAAGTTTTAGGCAAAGCTGGTTCTTCGATGGTCATGAGTAGCCAATATTAAAACTCAAGTTTTACTTATTCTGAGTGAGCGTTGTTGAGACTGATCTGGTGTTAAATTGACATACGTGTATCTTACTGCACCTCAGAAATGAACCAGATGCTAACAGCTCATTACCTCAACCGTATCACCTTCTTTTGCAACAATTCTTTTGATGAAAACATCATCATCTGTATATCCCACCTCCTGTAATGCTGGAGGGCTTTTGAAAATTACTATATCGTTTGCACATGGCTTCCTGAAATAATAACTCACCTGCAGATTTAAAACCCTTCTCATTCAGCCCCCCAGAAATACAAATCATCATAATCTGAATATCAAACTGTTGACTAATTTGTTGCATAACACATACTGTCATCAAGACCTTCTGATAAAGTTAAAAGAGCGTAGGAAGTGGATACAAAAAAGCTTCTAGCGGATACACATCCCACATTGCACATTATACACTTTTCAAGTCTTTTACTCGAAGCAAACCATTCTCAACAGAGACTGCTGAAAATTTTTCAGAACTCACTCTGGAATTGCAGTATTTTCGGTCATGATCATCTATAGAGTAGATCCAAAAGCACAAACATATTAACAATTGAATCGTAACCCGCTTGCCTAAACTGGATTGAGAACCATTTTCACAGCCAATAAGTTACAAGCCTCAGTCACTAAACGGAGCTCAATCCCAGGAACTGAAATCTTAATGTGAATTGCATAAATGTCAACATTGCAGCAGCAATATGATAGTGGGTGGAATGGACAGCAAAGAACCAACCTTTTCTGCAACAATCCTATCCCCGACATCAAACGTGGGATACATCGACAAAGATGGAATGTACCTCGGCTCAGCCACAAACGACCTGAACGCGAGCGAGATCGCCAGCGCAGCCAGAACCGTCTTGGCATCGTTCGAGTCAAAATTAATCCACTCAGGCAACGGCCCGCCTCCCCCTTCCTTCTTCTCCACTTCCCCGTCATCGCCTCCTCCTCCACCTCCGCCGCCGCCGCCATCGTCGCTCGACGCAGCAACTTTACTCTCCTCCGCCGAGTCATTCAGTCCCCTGCGACTTAATGTCGTAAAGCGGCGGCGAATTGTGTTGATTTGAGTGGTGAAGCGCTGCGAGAGTCGGTGTACAGGGGTTGTGAAATTAGGGCTTTTGAGAAAGCTGGTGGTGGTGGCTGTTGGGGTGTGATTAGGATTTTGAGAAGACGTCGATGGTGATGCTGCTGATACTGGAGAAACGAGATGGAGAGAAGCCATCTTATTCTTCTTCCACTCCTCCCAGCTTCCAGAGATTTCAAAAAGTTGGCTCCTTTCGAGTTGAAATCAGCTGCTGGTTGCTGCCGTTATCTTATCCCAGAAAGCGCCAGAAGGGCTTTTTGGGAATAAGAAAATATATGTTGAAGCCCAGAACTTGGTAGTCTTTCTGGAAAGAAATCATGGAAGAGTGTTTGGTTTTGATCCACTACAAAAAAAGAGCAATGATTTGACCTCGTACATGACGACCGGAGAAGCCTGCATTCATGGCAAAACATCTACTATCTGCTAACTAGCAAAACATGAGCAAGCATAACTTTAAGATTGAGATGGCTGGCTGAACTAAGAGAAGCCGCCTGAAAAGGCGGCCAAGAATATATTGACAGTAATACATTGTTGGTTCTGTGCAACATCAGACGTCAAAAAGCTACATTACATTCAACTGTGGGGAAGCTATGGTATACAACTGTCCTGGAAGTGATCTTAGTCCTGGCTAAATGCAGGCAGGTTTCACATAATGAGTAGCACTTTGAATGGAGCGGTGCACCGCCCTCCAATGGTGAACTGTGGTACCACCCATTTATGGCAGACTATTCCGGTTTTGAAACCGAATCGACATGGGGAGGCTGCAGAGAAAGACATTGAGGTTCTAACCTTGTATGACATGTCGGAGGGGAAGCTGGTGTCTGATTTCATTTCACTTTTGATGTTGTTGGTTGAAGCTGAATGATAATTATCTGTGAGAACAACAGGTGCTGGTGTCTTAAAAATATTTTGTGGTGAGGCGCCTATGTTCTGGTTTGGCAGAATACGTTGTGGGTTGGCTCTCAAGTTCTTGCTGTCTGTATAACCACGTCCTGTTTCGTGATTCTCATCTGGGCTGGTCAGAATTTTTTTCGCATTGTCTACCAACCCAATAGCGCGCCAAGAGTCTGCCACGAGCTGGATAGTTTTCTTCGCAGGAACAATACCCTCTTCTTGCATTAGCTGCAAGATTTCTTCAGCCTTCCATGGTTGTTTAGCTTCACCATATCCCCATATCAACGTCTCAAAGGTTTTCATATTCGGTGAAATCCCCATTCCACACATTTTGGTGTAAACACTGAAGGCTTTCTCCATTTTGCCAGCAGCACACCATCCGCTGATGATGGTGGTGAAAATCACAACATTGGGATGCACTCCGGATGAGCCCATTAGGCTGAGTACTGACTCAGCTCTCTCAGGATCTCCTGCACGGATATACCCTTTGGCGAGAATGCTGAATGCATGAGCATCAGCCTCGATCCCACACTTGGCCATGACATCAAAGATAGCCTGACATTTATCCATAAGCCCCTCTGAACTCCAAGCATCCATGATGGTGCTAAAAGTAATTACATCAGGCTTCACTCCAAATTCTTCCATCATGGTCAGAGCCTGCAAAGTTAAACTTTCTTATTACTTTTTTTTTCCGGCCTGGCGTGTTCAATCCAGCATCATAAATACAAAACTCATTGTTCGAGTACCAACCCAAACATAATGCACTGGCAGCAACACACGACAAACCAACTTTTAGACACGAAATATTTTCTAAAAACAAATAGTAAGAAGAACCCACCTCGTCAACTCCAGTAGAGTCCTTGGCATCTAAGTAACCTTTGATAAGAGAGTTGAAGATAACAAGATTGGGATGCAGTCCAAGCTCTTTCATCCTGTACACAAATCTCCAAGCATCATCCATATTGCCTTCTTTACAATAACCATCCACAATGATACCGCAAGTTCTCTCATTTGGGTTAACTCGGTTGCTATGCATCTCTAATATCATATCTTCCGCCCGAACAGTTTCTCCAGTCTGAGCATAGGCTCTGGCCAAAGTATTGTATGTAACAACATCAGGACGAAGACCATTGGCCATCATCTTGTAAACTGCATGCCAAGCTTCAGTCATGTTTTGTTTGATGCACCAGGCTTTGATGATGGTATTATATGTCCTATCATTAGGCTTCACACCTTCCTCCCTTGACATTAAATTGAGCAGTTCCATAGCCGCTTCAGGCATGCCAGCGTTGGCGCACGCCTTGATTAATGCGTTGAAAGTACTAGCTGTTGCCTTGCAGCCACTGTCCCTAATCTTCCTGAATGTATTCATGGCTTCCTTAACATTACCAGATTCCGAGAAGGCGTTGATAATTGCATTATAGAAAATGGTATCAGGTTTCAGGCCATTTGTTTCCACTTCTGCAATGAGCAATGGGACGGATTTGAACCGCTTTTGGAGGGTTAAGGAAGTGATGAGAGTTGTGTAAGTAATGAGATTCGGCTTGTGGCCTTCTTCTGTCAAGCTTCGGAAAATATGTTGAGCCTCTTGAGGCTTCCCCTTCTCTGTCAATGATTTCATCGTCCTTGTCCTGGACCGAACAATCTGACAACTGTCACCATTCATGCAGATAACGCATCCTGATTGGAAATTAAAGTCTGAGGGATGTGGCACGACACGAAATTGGCTGTCCTGCACTCGTGGTTCCTGTAAAGCTCAAAGTTACGCCCATTTTATCAATAAATCTATATGGCATGAAGTATACCGAGTTAAAACTCACAGAAAGAGACTCGATCAGATGATCAATGTACGCTAAAGGAAATAACATGATACCATTGTTGGTGAAGCTTGGACCCGTCTTTTTGCAGCCAGTCCATCAGGATGCTTTCTCCTAATCACAGAAGGGACCTTTTCTTTGCTGAATTCTCCCATGTAATGTGCTCTCACTCAAGTAACTAAGAACTTTAATTTTTCAGATAGCGAATGAAAAGATTAATGGACTGAGATTCATCGACATCGGGATACCCGAATCCATTTTTCGTCCGACATTGTTCCTGGGCACAACACAATACTCAGTGAATAAGTGCTAATACAATCCTAAACCCTCAAAGTCAAGCCAATAGCATGAGCAGAATAACATTAGTCATCGTGTATAGGTATAACTCAAAGATTCAAAAACTGAATCAGGCTTACGTTTTCTCACTGATCTTGCAACCTAATCATCCTATTGAATCATTTCTAATTGTAAAGCAAAAAATTTCAACAAAAGAACTCAATGTTCAGCTCATAAGGACTACATTTGCAACAACCTTGTCGGCACTAAAACATCTATCCATCATTGCAAAGAGATCACAACCTCAGCTTATAACTCAGAGATCAAACAGCTAAACTTGCCCAAGAGTAGCAGATCAAACAGACAGCACAACTAGCCAATGGAATCAGCTAGCAACAAGAAAATAACTCCTAAAATCAAGACTACAACACAGATAGAAGAAAATTTAGCAACAAAGATACGAACTTTAGGAAAACCCATAATAAGAATCATCAACTGGAGTATTCTAAGGGTGATTCAACCACTGTACCTCAGATGGGTCGAATCCATATACAAATGTATCCGCACGTATATGAAGCTGGTGCAGACACGAAGAGCCACCATTATAAAACACGAATAAAATCTGCGGTGTGACATCCTTGGATAAATCTTATCCACAGATATCTTCAGAAGACGTTAAACGAGAATTGAAAGAAGTTGGAAGCCACAAGTACGGAGACACCACTCCACAGTGAATTTCCAATTTTGTGAGGATGCCGGTTCGCCACGACTTCATGTTTGATGGCGCTTCCGTATGGTATCATCATAAAACGATGCGTTTAACTGTATGGGACTGATAAATATGGGCATTTCTCAGCAAGGCCCTGAAAGCTGGCGTGAGTGGACGTGTTATTTCAATTAAAATATTTTAAAAGTTGAAATATTATGTTTTCTATTTTTTTTACAAAGAAAAAGTTTTTATATTATTGGGTACGGAACACGATCTATAACATTAGAAAGAGGACTCGTGTAAAGATACAAAAGATGCTCAATAAATAAATATGAGCTAGTTGATTTCCTTATTTACTATTTGAATATTCAAAAGTGTCTAAATAATAGAACTATTTTATAGAAAAACGAATTACCATTTCATCCTAAATTAAGAGGAATTCTTCTTGTCAAAGTGGAAAATTTAACTACAAAAGCACGTAAAGTGACTTACATAACCTAGGAGTGTAAGCTTGAACCGAACAATTGATATGTCAAACCAAATAAGTTTGATTTTATTAATTAAAGGGTCGGTTGTGGTTTTTTTATGAGAAAACTAATCAGTTCGGTTCAGAATTAGATTTTTAATTTTAAATTAAATTGATCCAAACCATTTTAAAACAAGTTACAACACGTCACATTAAAAGGAAACACATCTAAAAAAATCTATCATTTATCAAATATCAAACAT
Organism: Kalanchoe fedtschenkoi; assembly: GCA_002312845.1. Lineage (NCBI taxonomy): Eukaryota > Viridiplantae > Streptophyta > Magnoliopsida > Saxifragales > Crassulaceae > Kalanchoe > Kalanchoe fedtschenkoi. Next base: position 3,736,867 of record NQLW01000055.1, read on the forward strand.
TGTTTGCTTGTCTTTTTCTATATTCATCACTCATTCGCCTCTTCCCGCATCACTTGTATGTAATCGTTTCGTCTCGTTACAGTCGTCTCATGAGGTTCATGACTTCATTTTTCCTTACTTCGTCCTCTTCCAAATGATCCTACAATTTCTCATTCTCTATTCTAAATTCACTCATCTTTCATCACTCCTTAATGTTCATCATCTTAGTAGCCGCCCTCAATTCATTCTTTGACAATCTGTCAATGCCGACTGTTATGCATTATCCACTGAATCCTTCCCAAAATCAGTCTTCTACCCACCCGCCTGCATCCATTGATTTTTCAATTACAATTTCCATAACAAAGGTAAGATTACTAATTGATTTGGTAAGGTACAAATTTAGATAGGAATAACATCAGCACAAATACAATCTCAATTATTTTTTATGTCATCTTTTTTTTTCTATCTTTTGTTTTGCATATTTTAATTGACTCATGTAAGAGTTTATTTGTTGTGCCATGTCCATAGTGCCTAATATATGCCATGAGAGATTTTGAAACTTGAGAGAGGAAAAAGCCAAATGACAAAAAGAGAGAGAGGTCGTTCCTCGCAATCTCTTATTAGCAAAAAGTCGTTAATAACGGCAATTCTATCATATGTAACTACATCGTTTTTTTATTAATTTCGTAATATTCCGAATTTTAAACACTATGGTTTGTAAGTACTATATTCCATCAAAAATAGCGATTCAGTATGATATCTCTTGTAATATTTTTTTTTGCGGCGTCGGGGTCGCACACCCTTTCTATCTTGATAGTGACGTTTTCACTCATTGTGGTTCAGTTTACGCGCACTCCATCATATTAAAGCGTAAATATGGTATCAGGGCCCCCAACCAAATTAAAGCCCTAAAATTTTAGAAACTAACCCAACCAATTTTGGAAAGCCCAAATATGAAATTTTAATATGCAAAACCCAACGATCCAGGTCAAATTTAATGAGTTTTACTTCTTGATTTCCACTTGAGAATACAACTTGCTTAAATATACAATTACACATCTGAAAATCCAACACACTACTGATGTGGGATAAAAAAAATATACAAACAATAAGGGATAGAGTCAATTAATCTCAAAATTTTTTGCAAAGGAAAAATCAAATGCTACAAATTCAAATTCAACTGCCACTCTCGATAGTCTACTTTACTGGAATCCGAAACGCGTCGTCTCACGTTGTGTTGGTACTCCATCTTCCGTCATCGACTCTTTCATCTTCTTCGTTTCTTTCTGACACAAATTACATTCACATCTAGATCGGAGACGTCGCCGGAGCTTTCGCCGGATCTCCGTCGCTCATTCATGTCTGGACGCCGAATCATCCGATTCGCAGCCCCGTCACTTCCACCTCCACCAACTCGACAATGATTACGCGAACAGGAACGGGACCAACTCGTTTCCGAATCGCCGCTTGCATCTTCACCGCCGTTATCTCGTTCTCGTTTCTTCGCTTCGACCCTTCACCGGTGAGCCAAAAACTAAACTCGACGATAGCCGGTGCGGAAACTGGTGATAAGGTCACGATTACGAACCACATCGTCAGGTTTAGGGAGTATAGGTTAGCGGCGGAGCATCTGGCTTATTTGAAGGAGAATGTGAGGTCGGGAAGATGGGAGTGGATCGAGCGGCCGAACCCTGCGGCGAAGTATCCGACTGATTTCGGCCTGGTGGGGATTGAGGATTCTGCGAGGGAGGTTTTGGTTGAGGAGTTTGGAAATTTGGAGCTTGTTAGGGATGTAACGGTAGATAAGAGTTTTAAGAAGGAGCTGAAGGAGGAGAGAGGTGGAGGATTTGAGAAGCGGCCTGGGAAAATGTTCACGTCCATGTCATTTGGAGAAGGAAATGGTGATAATCTTACAACCCATTTGGGCAGACATCTGAATATGCAGGTATGATTAAATTCAGTTGCTGCTGTAAAATCACACCTGAGAAGTTGAAGAAGCCAGTGTTTTCAGTTGGATAAATCCATGTTGTGTTCTGGGTGGCATATTTCTCCATCTTGTTGGAAATTATTGCTGTTTATGTTTTTGTCTGTTTAGATGGATCTCTATTTGAGTGTTCCTTTGTTTTATTTGCGCATTTCAGTATTCAACTGATTAGCTTTATGGGTGTTGTGAGCCTGCCGTTGTGATGTGGTTTGATTACGGAAAATTCGTTGCTAGAGTCTTTACTGTTTAACAGAAGCCGTTGAATCATTTTGCATATAGTAATGATTATTTTATTGAAAGGGAGAAACAATCACCCATTACCTTTTCCAGAGATCCCAAGTTACATCTTTTTTTGGAGCAGAAGCACTTTGGAAGAAAGGATATACCGGAGCTAAGGTCAGAATGGCCATCTTTGATACTGGAATTCGAGGGGATCACCCACATTTCCGTAATATCAAGGTACTGACAGTAAACTCCAACCATATAAATTTTGTCTGGGCTACCTGACATTTAATTGTGCTATTTTTGTGGTTGGTGAAAACATCATTATTTCAGTCACGATATTTCGTAATCCTATGCTGAAGAATACGTAGCTCAGTGATTGCGTTAATTACTCTATCCTCAGGAACGTACAAATTGGACTAATGAAAATACGTTGAATGACAATCTTGGACATGGAACTTTTGTTGCCGGAGTTATCGCTGGTCAAGATGAAGAGTGCCTTGGCTTTGCACCAGACACTGAGATATATGCTTTTAGAGTATTCACAGATGCACAGGTAATGTACATTCGTTATGCAGCCCAAGTAGGTAGAATTTCTTAGACACAATGCAAAGCCAGGATGACGCAGAACCGAGTAGAGTACACTATAAATTATCATCTTCGCTGCTTTATCCTTATACGAACTGCCAAATCAGCCAGATTATTTGGACATGATGTTGTAAATGTAATTTTACATTAAGGGCACTTTTAACATGTGTAATCTATGTTAGTATGCCCATTGTGCGGTCACTGGTCTCCAATGGAATCAAAAAATTGTTGGCTAGACGATTCTCCCAACTTGTTATGTATTGTCTTTTAGAGTAGTACACTCTGAGAAACAATTCCTGTGTTGTTTTTCCAAAACTAGCTTGACCAGTGTATCTGCTGAAGGTGACTTGCCAGAAATCAAAATGCTGATATTGATAGTTCCTCTTTACATTTACGAACTATGCTGCATAAGTTAGCTACCTAAGAATGCAGAAAAATCAAAGATTGAGGTCATGCTTTATCAAAAGGGAAAAAAGTTTATAAGGAGCAAAAGCAGATGCCCTAAAAGATGAGAGATAGGTTCAAGTCAGGAACAGAAAGAAATATTAGCAGCCGCATACTCTTATAAGTTAATGGTCGCTTGTTTTTGTTTACCGAGTAGAAAGATTCAACTTTAGCACACATCATCTAAGAAGTCGTCAGTTCCTTGCTCGGAATTCACTTCCTTAAGGATCATGAGAAATTTGTATTCAGTTAAGTGCAGGTATCGTACACTTCTTGGTTTCTGGATGCGTTCAATTATGCAATTGCAACTGGCATGGATGTGCTGAACTTGAGTATTGGTGGACCTGATTATCTGGATCTTCCTTTTGTTGAGAAGGCAAGAGTTATTTTTAGTTTTTTACTAGTTTAATTATTGTGGCAATGCACATTTGCTATGATTTCCAACCGTTTTGAAAAATCATGATGTATGTACCATCTGTAAATGAATTTGGCTGACATCCTTTATTACATCAAAGCAACAGTATGATAGCTGCCCTAAAAAAATAATTAAGTCAGACATTTACCTAGCCAGGTTTGGGAGCTTACGGCAAGTAACATTATCATGGTATCCGCAATTGGAAATGATGGGCCTCTTTATGGCACACTCAATAATCCAGCAGACCAAAGTGATGTGATTGGTGTTGGTGGTATTGACTACGATGATCATATAGCCTCTTTCTCATCACGTGGCATGAGTACTTGGGAGCTTCCCCATGGGTATTAAATCTACACTTAACATATCCATATTCGTATGATCGTATCCAATTTTGCCAAGTCCGTGTTAATTTCATTGACTGTCTTCATTATCCATACTCTTTCTTTGTGTCATGATTCATGAATGTCTGAGGTGTCACTAACAAATATCAGAATGTGCGAACAGATATGGCCGGGTGAAGCCTGATGTTGTTGCTTATGGAAGAGAAATCATGGGGTCCAAAATTAGTACAGGTTGTAAAAGCCTCTCAGGCACTAGTGTTGCAAGTCCTGTAGTTGCTGGTATTGTGTGCCTCCTTGTAAGTGTCATCCCTGAAGAAAAACGGAAGTTGATTTTGAATCCTGCAAGCATGAAACAAGCACTAGTAGAGAGTGCTGCCAAAATCTCTGGGCCAAACATGTACGAACAAGGTGCAGGCCGAGTTGATCTGTGAGTGCAACATGAATCATGATACCGGTTCTTTATACATTCTGACAGGTCTGTTATAACCTCCGTGTCACTGAACTTACACACTGTCTTTTGCTATTGTGATTTCGTGTCAGGCTCAGTTCATATGAGATCTTGAAGAGATATCAGCCTAAAGCGAGCATATTGCCGAGTGTTCTTGATTTTACTGACTGCCCGTATTCGTGGCCTTTCTGTCGTCAGCCACTTTATGCTGGTTCTATGCCGGTAATGTTCAATGCAACTATTTTAAATGGACTGGGTGTCATTGGGCATGTTGATGGTCCACCAGCGTGGCATCCCTCCAATGAAGATGGTAATCTTCTCAGTATTCACTTTACTTATTCAGAAGTTATCTGGCCCTGGACTGGGTACCTGGCACTGCACATGCAGATCAAAGAAGAAGGGGCCAAGTTCTCTGGAGAAATTGAAGGCAATGTGACGCTCAATGTGTTCAGTCCTCCAGCTCCGGGAGAGAAGGCTCTTAGAAGAAGCACGTGTATGCTTCAACTGAAGATAAAAGTAATCCCAACACCACCAAGAGCCAGACGTATTCTGTGGGATCAATTTCACAACATCAAATACCCTCCTGGTTACATTCCAAGAGACTCCTTGGATGTTCGCAATGACATTCTTGACTGGCATGGAGATCATCTACACACAAACTACCACCTCATGTATAACATGTTACGAGATGCTGGATATTTCATTGAAACACTTGGTTCACCTTTGACGTGCTTCGATGCTAGGCAGTATGGAACTCTTATGTTGGTGGATCTTGAGGATGAATATTTCAGGGAGGAGATTGCAAAGTTGAAAGACGATGTCATATTTTCTGGATTAGGTTTAGTTGTGTTTGCTGAATGGTATAATGTGGACACAATGGTGAAGATGAGGTTCTTTGACGATAACACCAGAAGCTGGTGGACGCCGGTGACTGGAGGTGCAAATATCCCTGCACTGAATGATATTTTGGCTCCATTTGGAATTGCTTTTGGAGATAAAATCTTAAATGGTGACTTCTTCATTGATGGTGAGCAGAGTCGGTATGCATCGGGTACTGACATTTTGAAGTTCCCTAGAGGGGGATTCGTTCACAGATTTCCTTTCATGGACAGTTCGGAGAGTGGAGCAACTCAGAATGTACTGATTTCTAGTCTGGCTAAGGTAATCAACGAATACAATGGTTGCGGTAAAGATTTTATTTTTGTACTCCTAAATGGTGCTATTCTACAATGTGGAAAGTGGGTTGCAGTTTGTTGTGATGACATTAACTTCAACTGTTCATCAATTTGCAGGCGGATTCCCCTGTTCTCGGTTTCCTGAAGGCGGGTACTGGGCATGTTGCCGTTTATGGAGATTCCAATTGTTTAGACAGCAGCCATATGGTCACCAACTGCTTCTGGCTTCTTAAGAAAATGCTAGACTACACAAGCAATCATGTTCAGGATCCAATACTCTTTTCAAAGGCAACTAAATTAGACGTGCCTCTGTATGAGGAGGACAACCGATTGCCATCTCGCAGAAATGATGTGAATTTCTCTTCGTATTCTTCAGTGTTAGGAAAAGAGTTGGTATGCGAGAATGACTCTAGATTTGAAGTATGGGGGACTAAGGGTTACAATATACATATCAGAGGAAGAAACAGGAGACTACCGGTCCAGCCTTCAATTGATATTGGGGGAGGATTAAACAAGTCTCCTGAAATTCATAATTTGAAGACCCCAATACCATTAGAGAAGGATAAGAATGAAGCTACCGGAAACTACTTGGGTTTCTTCAGTTACAAAGATGAGGTAGTAGACCATTAGTTACTAAATAATCCGGTAATCCAGTAATTTATATTTTGATGCCAAGCCCCAAGTTCCTCGGCAAATTATGAATTACTCATCTCTTCTGGTTTTGTGGTTACTTGCAGCTTCTCGATATGCCAATTTTAGTCACTAATCACTGGGTTGTGCCAGCAGTCATCACCATTTTTGGTGAGTGATTCTCATGTCACGTCTGGAAACAACGAATCAGCACTACTTTAGTCAGCGTGTTCATGGTTGCTTTGTTCTGTAGGTGTTTTGCTTCTTTTCAGTTTTTGGAGTTTTCGACAAAAGCGGAGGCGGCGTAGAAAGGGATCTAGCTCTGGTCGATTGTCAAACTAATGCAGAAGATAAAAAGAATTTCAGATATAGTCCTTTCAGGTAAGACATGGCAGACCTCGGTCGCACTGTTTGTCAAACTTCAGTGTTGTATTGGGTGGATGGATTGTTAGGTTAGCTATACTGTCCCCATTGAGGCAAGCGGAGAGTCATCTCTTAGGTGAAACACAATCTTCCATACTAACTTATATAGTGTTTTTCCTCATATACTGCTTGTGAGGATGAGATCCATGATTCAGAAATTTCTTAGACACTGAAACTTATTTGCCAAGTTTTTGGTTACTAGAAGAGTCGTTCATCTCCCATTGGGTGCTGCTGAGGGACTTCTACTGTAAGAACTGTGTTACTTTGAACTAATTGCTGGCTTCGGAATTCGAAAATGATTGCTTGCCGGCTAGCCAGTTTTATGCCAATTTGCTCAAAGGGCATACTGGACTTATTCTTAAGCTTGGGATTTTGACAAGATCTGTTTACGCATGCTTTTCGCATACTTCTTCTCTGGTGGTCTGGCCATTGCTGCTGAACATCCCCGTGTTTTACACAGCGCGCTGAAAGCGATTGCTGTTGAGATCTTAACTGCGGAATCTAGACCGATTTTGACCAACAACCTATGCACGTTCTTTATGGGTCTGATGAGGACCCGTTTTGAGTTGAGTTGATAGCAATCCATTTTATAGTACAATTTTCAATCATGTCCCAAATGAACCCGCGCTTGATATGGATTGATAAATTGATTGATGCCTCACCACATCATCATTCTGCCACTAGTTAACTAACTACGTCTTCTTCATTATACCATTAAGTAAGTGCACATCAATTCCATACAGTCACCTCGATCGTTTCCACTATTCCACTCACCCAAACACGTCCTTAAAAACCACACAACGCAGCATCCTCATATCCATGTCCCCAACATTTCGCCGACTCTGTTTTGCACTAAAAAGACAGCTTCAGACCGATCCGATTAGGATCAGGTGGCATGATGTTATTGTCATCGAGCGAGGTGGTGGCTGCTAGGGGGGAGGCGGTGGAGATCGAGTCGGCTGAGCGACGGGGCGGCGATGGGAATGTCCGGAAGAAAAAAGGACTGCTGGGGCTGAACGGGTACGCGCTCGCTGCCGCGGTTCTTGCGTCCACCAACTCCATCCTGCTTGGATATGGTAAGTTGGGCTTCAGTATTTTGATGTAAAGTCACCATCTTTGTAACCGATTTAATTGATCGCGAAATGGGGTTTGATTGATTTGGACTGTAGAGAATGGATGGATCCGTTTCTGGACTGTTTTTCTTGAATTAGGGGTTTGATTGATGAAATTAGAGGTGACTCTGAGTGGCATTTTTGTGTAATTTATCTTGATTTCTGGTGAAGTGGATTGAATTTGATTGCCAGATATTGGAGTGATGAGTGGAGCCTTGCTGTTCATTGAACCCCAGATGCACCTCTCGAATTTCCAGAAGGAGATGCTGGTGGGCTCACTCAATTTCGCCTCTTTGATCGGATCACTCGCCTCCGGCAAGACCTCTGACTGGATAGGCAGACGGTACACCATCGTCCTCGCGGCTGGCACATTTCTCCTGGGAGCTGTGCTGATGGGCTTCGCTCAGTCTTACGCGTGGTTAATGGCGGGGAGAGTCGTGGCGGGGATTGGAGTTGGGTACGCGCTGATGATCGCTCCTCTCTATGTCGCGGAGCTCTCTCCCGCAATGACGCGAGGCTTTCTTACCTCGCTGCCTGAAGTGTTTATCACTGTCGGGGTTCTCGTCGGGTACCTTATGAACTTGGCCTTCGCCAGGCTCCCCGCTTGGATCAACTGGCGAATCATGCTTGGAATCGCGGGCGTGCCAGCCATTGGGATCGCGCTGGGGGTCATCATCATGCCCGAGTCTCCGCGCTGGCTTGTGATGAAAGGGAGAACGGCTGAAGCTCGACGGGTTCTGGTTAGAACCTCCGACTCCGAGGCGGAAGCCGAGATCAGACTCCTGGAGATCACCAACGCCGCGGAGGCTGAAGCCTTGAAAGGTAAACAAGCTGGAGTCTGGAAGCAGCTTTTGCTATCCCCAACCAGGCCAGTTCGACGAATGGTCGTTGCGGCCGTTGGGATCAACTTCTTCATGCAAGCTTCTGGCAACGATGCGGTCATCTACTACTCGCCGCAGGTGTTCAAGGAAGCAGGGTTGGGGGATCCAAAAGAACGGATCATGGTGACAGTAGTGATGGGGATCGCCAAGACATCATTCTGCCTTGTCTCGGCAATGTTTCTAGACAACTACGGACGCCGGCCGCTGCTGATGCTGGGCACGAGCGGCATGGCAGCCTCATCAGCCACCTTAGGCCTGACCACGAGAATCCTGCGAAACTCGACCCGTAAGCCAGCTTGGGCAATGGTCGTCTCCATCATTGCAGTTTGCGCCGACGTGTCATTCTTCTCCCTCGGGCTGGGGCCCATCACTTGGGTGTACTCGTCTGAGATTTTCCCGTTGAGGCTGAGGGCACAGGGGACTGCATTGGCGGTGTCGGTGAACCGGGCGGTGAGTGGAACGGTGAGCACGACCTTCTTGACCATATCGGAGGCTATCACATTCAGTGGCATGTTCTTCATTTTCGCGGGCATCATGGCTGCGGCCACCTTGTTCGTATACTTCTTCTTGCCGGAGACTAAAGGGATTAGTTTGGAGGATATCTGCAGTCTGTTTGAAAGGGAGAGTGATCCTAAGGATGGCATCAGCAGCAATGCTGCCACAGTCGCCTCTAGCTACTAGGAGCCCTTTGGCTAGTCTTTCATCGGCTAAGTATGTATGTACTCGGGCTTCAGATTTACGTAACGGCCTGACTAGAGTAGTTTAGTAGTAACCAAACGAGGCTTATGATCAACTATATATTAGGACGGTAAGATAATGTTACTTTATATGCTTAACACTCTACATGAATCTCATAGCTAGCCTTTGTGATCTTCCTTTGACTTGTTGAAAAAGCAAAATTAGCTCTTGAAATGCTTTTATGACAAATATATCATCTCTATAAATGATATTCATAATAAATACTTCCCCTGTCCTCTTTTAAATGTCACTTAATCGAATTTTTTTGTCCACTTTTACTTGTCACTTAACAATTTTCAATGCATATTTAATATCAACAACTATCTTAAAACGTCAAACATTAATCTCTTCTTTATCATAATTAATAAAAAATCATTCATCATCGGTAATAATCTATCAATTTTACTTTATGCAAGAATTTCTTTAAAAAAACATCAACCATCTATTCATTAAATTTGTTCAATCGTTAGCATTAACTTCATCTTAATCTATTCAAAATAATCTTAAACGATATGTATTAGAGGACGGAGAAAGTATGTCTTTTTCAACACACATGTGAAACTTCACTTATCATAAATGACACAAATTAAAGTGAAGGTATCTCCTACCTATACATGGAATAATGTATTTATTGGGTAAGATCCAAATGTCTAAACGACAAGCTCACATGAATGGAATAAAAGATGAAACGGGAAACTTACAAAACCAGACACACCCATGCTTCTCAAACCTATTGAGAGGTGTAGAGAGAATCCACATAGGAATCCGGAGGCCGACTGACCCCAATCTATATTTGTCTTCATCAATTTTTCAAAAGCAAAGAGGAAACCTGTTCCACTAGAAAAACTCTCACTCTCACTCGTCATTGAAAAAATGGTAAACTTCTAGTTTACGTCACAGAGTATGTGAGGGCTGTCCATTCAATGTGGTCACCATAATAAGTGATCAAAGATCCATATCTCGCATTCAGACTTTTGTCAAATGGTTTTGAATATGAATATAATTAATATTTATAATATCAGAACGAATTTTTATTGCATCCAATTAAGTGTGGTGATGAAAAGAGTGCATTTATAAATCAAATCCTTTTGAGTATAAAATGACTTTTTGAGTCGAAGTTGGAGACTGATCAGACGTAACAGATAACTTACATACACAGGATAACATCAATTCTGTTTGAAAATTTTAGATATTATAATAAGAGAGTTGTGGTTTACAATTGACATAAGACGATTAATGATTGAAAAACATGATATGATTAGGCTCTAGTAAGTGGTCTTCAAGCTAGCAAGAATTTCAATTTTGAAAGATGAAGCCATTATCCTCTATGCCTAATTGTCATTTAGTTTCTTGTTTTGGTGTGCTTCATGTGAAAAGCTATTGAGGACGCTTTAGAGCCTCCTTACCCTACTTTTCACATATCCTCACTCACATGATCATGAGTGTTCTTGCATTGTTTGGAACCTTCCTCAACTCAGTAGATTCCATACGCCACATATAGATTGGTGACTAGATGGGTGAGGCATTTTAAATTCATTGGGTCCTCAAAATTTGAAAGTTGAGCCCATGGAAGTTGAATTAGTGTGATGGGAGATGTGGTCGACACCTTCATTTCTTGTCTTGTTACAAATTGAAGGATTGTTCAAGACACCGAGATGCTGACAAGAGTGTTTAAAAGTCAGTGTTGCTTTGTAGAAGACTTTTGGAAAGGTGTCACAATGGTTTATCTTGTTACATGTAATTAATAGCATGGTTTTAGAAACAATGAGACATTCAGTAAAGGACAATAACATTTTATTTTTATTTTTTTGATAATCAGGAGCATACATTCTCTTCATTGATAGTAATATATATACTCACTGCTGATCAGCTCACGTGCATTACTATTGCAATATTCAATCACCCACACATGAACTCCAGACATTAAAATCAACACTAAATGCGTATGCACTTGATCATAGAGGTGTAACGATTTGGTTCGGTTCGATTTTTAATAAAAAATCAAACCGAACTATTGGTGGCCGGTTTGAAGAATTTGAGACTGAACTAAACCGCTTGTTTCAAAAAACCAAACTGAATCAAAACGGGCGGTTTGGTTTGGTTAGATTTATTTTTTTCATAAAATTTATCGACTAATTTAATTATTAAATAGGAGACTTTTCATATAAGTATTAATATAGATGTTCTAATTTATATCATATATTTAATTAAATTTAAATATATATAAAAAATGGAGAAACCGTTCGGTTCGGATCGGTTCGGTTTGAAAATATCAAAAACCAAACCAAACCATTAGTCATCGATTTTTTAAAATTTGAAACCATAACCGAACCCCTAATACTCTAAACCGAACTGAATCGAATCTATTTATTTGATTTGATTTGATTCGGTTAATCAATTTATCGGTCTTTATTTACCGTCCGACTTGATCACCATTCTTTTTTTTTTAAAGTGAACAAAACTAGTTAAAGCTTTCTTCAAGACCAAAGGAAATACTACATATTTTCCTTTGTGAGCTATGATTTTTTTCCAAATTATTCCCTTTTCATTGTTTTATTTTATAATATATTATAATTTTTAAAAACTATAATTCCCAATTTATCTAAAAAGTCGTTGTTATAACATATGTGTTTCAGTTCGAAGTTATGAACTAGCTAGTGTTAACTTAGACAATCATAATTTATTTCGTTATGATTTAGTTTTTTACACTGTAGTTTTTAACTGCCATTTCTCTTATACATAGAATTGTTTCAAATCGCGGTAATGTTAAAAAAAACATAATTCATAGCT
>NQLW01000055.1:3749234-3789705 GCA_002312845.1 Kalanchoe fedtschenkoi
GATGAAATAATTATTTTAATACTTTTTAAGATAGTTGATCATATTAAATGTGTAGTGAAATTGTTAAATGACAAATAAAAATGAAAAAATAAATGTTAGTTAAGTGATAAGTAAAAGATAGAATAAGTATACTACCTATAAATGCAAAATCTACTTTTTATCTTTCTTTCTTTTTTTCATTTGACCGTCATTAATTTAGAATAAACTTGTCATTAAAAATATAAAATGAATGATTTCACAATTTATGATGTACATTAAGTGATGGGCAGGTCCATGTAAAAATTTCCTTATTATTCAAAGTGATTAAACATTGTTAAATCTCTCTCCTAGTTGGAGAGGAAATACTATTTGTTTTCTTTGCCTTTTATAAATAAATCCATGATGGAAATCTAAAAAAAGTATGAGAACGTTAACCTCATTTATGATGGAAAAATACAAATGTATGAGAATATTTTACAACCTGCTCCTCTCATGCAAAGTCCTTGTCTAACAAGAGTAGCAATATTGTTGTTATTCTATGTGTTCTCATATGGCATGGTCTCACTACGAGACAAACATCATTCATTACTTCTATGACCCTCATATATTATGTTTCATTTATAAATTATATTCATAATAAGTTTTATTCACACCTTAATTTTATTGAAAAATTCTCTTTTTGGTGGACAGCGTCCAGAGGCAGTGGACACTACTGATAGAATATCATCACGTGACGCGTCGAAAAATTAAAATAATATTTGGTGATTTATCATTGATTTTAAATTTTTGTTAATTTTTCAACACACCACGTGATATTCTATTAATGTTGTCCATCGTCACATGGTGGACACAGTCCACCTAAAAATCACTCACCGAATCATGACAAATCAAATTATCACATGTGGGTTTGAAAAATTAAAATAAATTCACAATAAATTAATATGTATTTTAACTTTATAGTCTCTTTTATACTCTTTTTGTCGCTTTCCTGTTGCGTTTGATTTTTTATTTTTATGTGAAATTTTATGATATATATTATGTGATGGATCACAATACATTCCTAATTCGTATCGAATTCTGATTCGATAGTATATTTTTGTTATAAATTTTAAAATATTTATATTTTAAAGAATTTGTGTTCAAAATTTGGACATCCATATCTAAAAATGACTCATTTTAGTTCTGTCACAACTCTTATTTGTATATCTCTCACTTTCTGAATTTCATTTTTGGTTTATTTAAATTCAGATAATTTATTTGCATTCAAAATGCTCCCTCTCCACTCTATTTATACACACTGCTTCAAAACCCTCCACTGCTAACTCACAAGACCAGACACACACACACACTCACTCGTACTGTCTCCATCTCTCAGAATGGATCACAAAAACAACAGCAGTAACAAGCTCAAGCTCAGAATCATCTCCACCCTCTTCCGCTCCTCCTGCCGCGACCGATCCGTCTCCGACACGGCAGTGCCCATCTCAAACCCTAAAACCACCACCACCACGCCATCACCAAAACCAGCTAATAAGCTTATTATTCCTCCAACTCCAAACCCACCCACCAGCCCATTTCCCTCCATCCACCACCCCTACAAACCCATCATCAAGCCAAGCAGCCCCTGCAAGATGATCATCCCCGCCAGCTGCTACAAACCCGACCCGGCCCGACAGAAGCTCTCCGAGAGCTACTCGCTCTTCTACTCGGCCCACTCCGCTCCGCTGCTCGAAAAACGAAGCATGGACAGAACGAACAAGAAGAAGAACAAGAAATCTGTCAAAGAGAGCAACAGTAACAATAGCAGTTCGAGGAGGGTGAGGAGGAGGAGGAGGACGGGCAAGAGGGTGAACAATGTGAGCTTCTGGTCGAGCAGTGACGAGGAAGACGACGGTGAAGCGCGGCTTGTGGGGTCACGGAGGCGCCGGGCGGGGGTGGTGGAGATGACGAAGAAGATGAACGATGGTGAGAATGCGGAGGAGTATGAAGATAGCTGCTATGCGGTGGTGAAGTGCTCGAGGGATCCGTACATGGATTTCAGGACGTCGATGGTGGAAATGATCGTGGAGAAGAAGATGGAGAAGGCGGAGGATCTGGAGAGGCTGCTGCAGCGCTTTCTCAAGCTCAATTCTTACCGTCATCATCCCGTCATCATCGAAGCTTTCATGGAGATTTGGGATGCTCTCTTTTAAGTTTCTCTGGTTCAGGGTCCTACTCTTAGTCCTAGGGTGGTGTAACTTTGTACGGGTGATTTTTTGGTGGACGTGAAGCGATGAACAATTAACAAAATTTAGAACTGATGATAAATCGTCAAACAAAGTTCACCCAAAAATTTCTCGTAACTTTCTTGTTATTATTTTTTTTTTGACTTCTTTTGTGTCTGTAGAATAAAGGATGTAAAACGCCTCGCTTTGTGTTTTTGTGCATGGAATGTATGGGACTGAATTGCTTTTTTTTTTTTATAGAAAATATGAGATTCTATTTTGGATATGCAAGCTGAAAGTCACCACTTTCTTCATCTCAGCTCAACTAGGGGGTGAAAATTGAAATGGTTCCGTTCTATTTAATTTTTCACAAAAATAATAATTTCAATCTAATCTACATCAATTTGAAAATTTTGAAAACATAATCAGTGTTTTGTAATTAATTTTTTTTGTATGAAAGGAAGGTTGGATGAGATGGTAAAAAAAAATTTGACTTTAAACTCATATGTATTGAGAATCGAATCTTTTTTAATTATTATTTGATTGGATTCAATGCAGTTTGATTTTGCCAAATAATTTTGTTATTATTTTATTTACAAATAATAAATTTATTGGATAAATAAGTGAGTCGCGCTTTGTTTTTTTTGTTTTTGGGTAAAATCCACCACTAAAATACTTCCAACAAGACACTCTTCTTGTAAAATTTGCTTGTGTGTTGATAAGTGAATCTGAATCCAAAACTTCATAGATTAATGTTACTATTTCTTTTTATCAGATGAATTAACATGTTATTAATCCATTTTCGATATTCAAACTCTTAACCTGCGCTTTATTATTCTCAACGCAATTCATCTTAAATTTTTATTTGATTTGAATAAGTTATGCAAAGTATCTGTGAGGTTGTGAATACTTTACTCTTCATATTTGAAGAACTCGAGTTTGTTTTTATGGGACCTTTAATAATATTTCGAAGTTGAGCTCAAATAAATTAAAACAGAAAATTGTACCTGGGAAATATCTTTTATTTGTAATGAATAAATTAAATAAACAAGGCTTTTATAAATATCGTCAGTGCAACATTTTCGAAGTTTCTGCATGAGATATATTGGTGATAAACACTTGAGCTCTTAATCACTCTCTTCATTTCAGCTTACAAAAACTCAACGTAATTTTGATGGATTTGATTGAAGAAGATAGGGTAAACCTACATATTAATGATTTGAACTAACTGTAAAAAGTCTTGTCAAAAGTTCAATTTTTATTGTGATAATTGGATGTGTGCGTTTTTTTATGTTGATACTCGTTATTACTGACTGTAAAAAAAAAAAGAAAAACTCAAAATTAGCCCTGAACTATCACCGCTTACCCATTACAGTCGGAACTACCACGATTTTCAAAAAGAGTGCGATGAAAAAAAATAGATAGATTTTCTAAAATTAAATTCATCATTACATTCCAAAACTAATATTATTATCAGATTTAGATTTGTGTGTAAAAATTACGTCGTTTGGTTATCAAAAGACGTCGTTTTCTTTATGTGCATAAAATGATATAATATATTTTGATAACCAAACGACTCAATTTTGACATGCAAATATAAGTCTTATAATAATATTAGTTTAGAAATGTAATAGTAAATTTTATTTTAGAAAATCAGTTCAATTTTTTTATCGCATCCTTTTTGGAAATCGTGATAGTTCTGACCGCAATTAGGTAAGTGATGGTAGTTCAATACCTTTTTAGGTTTATCCCAAAAAAAAGTATAGTTTGAAACCAAATTAAAGTAGAATAATTAGATATCAACCTGTTAATCTGATAAAAGAAAAAATAAAAGTAATTCAAGAAGGTATATAAGAATTTTTGAATATGTTTTTCTGTAACCCCAGTTTCATGCTTACGTCACTCATTCTTTTTCCTTGTGGTATAGAGTAATAAGCTACTTGAATAAAGCTAGCAGGCTGCTTATGTCATTGAACTGTGATTCTGTTTTC
This sequence comes from Kalanchoe fedtschenkoi, assembly GCA_002312845.1. Taxonomy (NCBI): domain Eukaryota; kingdom Viridiplantae; phylum Streptophyta; class Magnoliopsida; order Saxifragales; family Crassulaceae; genus Kalanchoe; species Kalanchoe fedtschenkoi. The sequence continues at coordinate 3,753,409 of NQLW01000055.1, forward strand.
AAAAAGTGAAACTTAGAGAATTCAAATAAGCACGCAGAAATTGAAGCAGGACAAGGGAAGTCAAATCTTTAAGCTCTCAATCGATTGAACAAACGGTAGATTTGACGATGCTCCCGGACAAAGAAAAACGACAAGACCCATCTCGTTTTGTGACAAAGCCGGTAAACCCTAGTAGGTCAGAGAGTGCTGTTAGGTTTGAATACGAAGAATTAATTGGTTAGCATTGACATTAAGATTAATATTTGAAAGCCAATTAATTACAATTGGCTTCAAAATATAATATAATACGGATTAGTACTTGTGTTTTCACTGCATGGATATTTATGAAGCAAGACAAAGGGGACCAAGCAGATGCCAACAAGAACATGAAACCAAATCAAAGCTCATATATAATACATACACACACATTGAGAGGAGCTTGATTTTGTAGTATTGTCTGTCATTTTGTATGCGGCATATTAACACATATATATAGCTATGAGTGTCAAGTACATATTTATATAACACTAAATATCAATCCATGTCTTAGGCTTCAAGTTTCAACTCAGATGCTCTATGCGCACCCATCTAAAAGACAGGCGGCTAAGTTGTGTTTAGATGTTAGTCTCACTCTTCCTGTGTTAATCGTTTACGGTTAAACTGAGTGGATTAAGAAGATGTTAATATGTATCAGTAGTTGTTGATCGAATTAAAAAGATATATTGTATTTAATGTATTTTTTAAAATTTCGAGTAAAATGTAAAGTAAGGTGTATTATTACTGCTGTAGAAAAATTTCTTTATGTATTTTGATGATGAAGTAATTAACTTCTTACCACCATTTACCTAATTGCGGTCAGAACTACCATGATTTCCAAAAAAAATGCGATGAAAAAAAAAATTAGATTGATTTTCTAAAATAAAATTTACCATTAGATTTCTAAACTAATATTATTATTAGACTCCGATTTGTGCGTGAAAATTACGTCGTTTGGTTATAAAAATAAACTAAATCGTTTTGCGCACATAAAGAAAACAACGTCTTTTGATAACCAAATGACGTAATTTTCACACACAAATCTATGTCGTGAATTTTATTCTAGAAAATTAATCTAATTTTTTTTTCATCGCATCCTTTTTGGAAATCAAGGTAGTTCTGACCGCAATTGGGTAAGTGATGGTAGTTCAGAGTCATTTTTGGGTTTTCCCCCAAATATTAAATGTATATTGAAAGTTTTAAGTAACAAGTAAAAGTAGACAAATAAGTGTCATCTAAGTGACAAATAAAAGAGGACATAAAAAGTAATTACTAGTACGTAGAGGCTGAGTTATATTTGTTGTTTATTATTTAAAAGTCCAAATTTACGACTCATCGGATGAATCACTAGACTACCACCTTAGTAGTCTCAAAATGATATTCTTTAAATAATTATGTGTGTATTTTTATAATTAGTTATTTAATATTGTACCAGCTTTTACGTAATATAAAATCAATATATATAATTTTTATAACCATTTGATTAGTCTTATTAATCTCCCCCTTACCGATTAATTGATCGTACTAAATTTTGTTTACTATCCGCAACCTTTTAGAACACTGGCTATACACAACTTAAAAACCCTAGTAAACACCAACTTGTTATAACCGTACATGCAATGCAACTCATCTCGCTTGAAATGATCAACTAGGTTTTAGTATAAACCTTAGAAATTTTTTAGGTAAACACGTGGACATCACCAGTAATGTATCGTCACGTGACACTTTGAAAAGTCATAGTGACATGGAATAAGTTTTTTGAGTTTTTAACACGTCACGTGGCTGGTTAAAATGTCATTAGTGAATCCATATATAGTTCACATTATAGATTGTGTCCATCCAAAAATGTCTTGTAATACGTATTTTCGACAAGAGGAATAAGTTTACTAGTACTTTCCCCACCCAGCTTGGAGTACATGAAACTACACAGAAAAATATATTGTCAGCATTAATATGTCAAATTTCAAATTTATGTACCATCATATGATGACAAATACTTACACTGTTATTAGCATCTTGCATCGTACCATACTTATACTGTTATTAGCATCTTGCATAGTACCATAAATAGGAGTCCTTGTTTATAAGAGCAAATTCAGAAAAAATATTAAGATGATTATTTTCATCTTGAGAAAGTTATAATTTTTAACTGTATAATCTAAAATATAATATAACTGTATATTACTACAATTTATATTTTAATTGGATCATCTTGACTCCACTGAATTCTTATTATATCCACCACTGGTTGCATAAGGAGTCACAGTTCAGTCACCAAAGTAGAACTCTCTCAATGCATTTTAGTTAATTTTGTAAGTGTGCAACTAAATACATTCGCATAATACGAGAACAACTATTCATCCAGATTCAGACTAAATTATTTATAATTTAATGTAAAAATAATATATTTTTATTTTTTGCACCTCTAAATAAGTTTAAACATATTATATTTTTTTATTCTTATACCCCATTCGACTTAAAAAAAAATTGTACCCCAAAAGCAAAATATCTAATCTTGCCATATCATAACCTCCTAACTACATACACCTACACGCACCCGTGAGTTTGGAACTATCTTAACACTTTGAAAATGTATAATATGTAAATTTTGGTACAAGATAAAGATAAAAATAAAAATGTATGAATTGAAATCTGCAAATCCCAGTGAAAGAATGACATGAGCATGCAGAGACAAATAGACAGGGGACAAACAAGGATAGACAGGGCAATGGGGGAGTCAGAGATACTTTTCATAACCCTAGCTTGAATGTCAATGGGGGGTCCTTATCATCAAGTGGAGGTTTTTGAATGTGTGAAAGTTTCAAGGCGATTCATATCTACGCACTCATTGACATGTCCATGTCAAAGCAGGCAGAGACAAAGGACAGTTACTTGAATAATGGCACACAGCTGAGCAACTGGCTCACGCACACATAAGTTATAGGGCGTGTTCGCACTAGGAGACACTTTGCTGAATGCTGATCAGCGGTTCATATCGTTCAAGATGCATCGAAGTGTAAAGTTTTGAATTCTCGGGGAATAAAGACAGGGAATGTTACGTGAGCTGTGGCTCAAAGCCTGCCCATACTTGAATAACTGGATGACCTGGTGGGTTGGTTAGCCAGATAGGAGGGTAGGGCGTGAGAAAGCTTGGAATATGGATGGCCAAAGAAAGGGTTTGATTCATCTTTTAGAGCCGACCGAAATGGATAAGGATTTGTGTGATGATGTTATGTAGATATCGCTTATTGGAGGGGCTTGTCTATACATATATATATAACTTTCTCAAGCAAGCTATGGTTTACATCCACCTAGCTAGGGTAAGATTAGGCATCTCCATTTAAATAAATTTAAAATTAAATTTATGTTATGTAACATATGATTTATGTCATACCAATTTAATATTATCATATTTTTAGAAAATTTTCATTCACATGGAAACAAATCTTTCAAACCACCGCGTATGCGATCCACATGTCATATTATATATATTTTTATATTATATTAATTAACAATTTCTTAATTTATTAAATATTTAAAATTATAAAATTATAAAATTATCTTATCTTTTCTTGATATTTATATAATAAATTTTTTTATGTAAAAACCAATTGCCATGCTTCAAACCAGAAGTGTGGCAATAGATTATCTTAAATATTTTTAATGGATCAATTACCACACTTCAAATTCTGAAATGTGGTAAATGATTATTTTAAATATTTTTAATAGATCAATTACCACACTTCAGAATTGAAAGCGTGGTAAAATTGATTATTCTTTTTTTTTTGAAAACCATAGAACCGTACCCCTTTGGGGTCGAACGAAACTCTGGTAGGACCCCACCGCCTCCCCTGATGGGGGCCCCCAGGTGCTACAGGATCAAGCAGAAGTGAGTCCCCAATTTCGAACTTGAAACCTCTTAATTTGAGAGCCTCAGTGTCAGACACTCACTCCAACTCGACTAGCCCTGTGGGGCAATTAATTATCCTTCATCTTTAATATATACTAATTATTACGCTTCCAACTCTGAAGAGGCTACCACGCATAAAATATTATGCCCACAAGATCAATCAGATTCAGATATGGAGACTCCATCAAATTTCAAATACTTATATTTCTCAATTCTAAAAGTTGGTGGAGGCTCATAAGTAGTGGTTAGAATCAGCGCCACAAATTTTATCATTTTTCCAATATGAGTCAAATTAAGACTATGACAATATGATAATAAAGACTCATTACTGATAGACTATGTTACGATGTAGTGCCTACACAAGCATGACCTATGTTGCTAGATAGACTATGACAATATGATAATAAAGACTCATTACTGATAGAGCTAATCACTATATTTATGCATAAAGATGAGAAACATCTGGTACATCCTATGTCTCTTGGAGTTGTTTTAAGATGATGAAATTCATAAAGCTAGTAAAGAGAAATTAGGAGTATACAAAATTGAAAATCAGATTGTGGCTTAGGAAGTTGATCAAAATAAAAAGAAAAACATTAAATATGTTCATTTGAAGAAAAATGAGATAAATTTGAAAGGTGCTTTCACTACTACAAATGAGTATTACCACGTCGCTTATTTGGTGTATAAGACGGAACCGCTGTAGTAAGTCCAGGGTTTCAAATGCCATATATAATCCACACTTTAGATGACGCTTCTTACTCAAAAATGATGTCTTATATAAGCACTTTAGAAGGTACTTTTGATCTTGAAGCGCCATCCATTGTCATTTTAAAATTAAAAAAAAAATTGAGTTGAGTTTAGATGATGCTTTGTATTTAGATAATGAGCGTTGATCCATGAGTGAGGAAGCATGGATGAAAAAGTTGGAGAGATCCATGAGCATCTAATCTCACCGTCTTCGGGAAAGATCCATGAGCCGCATCGCGACGGTGATGCAAGGATGTAGTAGTAGGGTCGTGAGCGTGCAGATAAGCAGAGATTACAAATCTAAGCTTATGTTGAGGGTGGACAAGAGAACTCCGACTCTGGCCTGCTCGAGGATTTGTCTTGTAGTGTTGGATGTCGTTGATATTGAGAAACTGCAGAAACAGGCATAAATGTATTAACAAGTGGAATCATAACCGATAACCAGTTTTCTTTGAGTGTTAGTGAGGATTACCTTTTGGAGGATCTAGATGGCGTCACCGACCACGTGCTTGACTCCAGGCTTGAGTAGGCCGCTCCGGCTAGAGTCGGAATGTGTACAAGATGATGATAAGCGCATGACTCTTAGATTTTGCTCAGTGTCTTTTGTTGATCTCACATTGACTCATGGTGTGGCACACACACGAGTCCTCCCCAGTTTGCACTTGGTATCTGCTGACCTATATAAAATTTCTCTACACCAACCCCACACTTCACCTATCGATAAGGGCCCTTATTTTAGGACGTAAGTTTAACGATACCTCTTCTGATGTTCATGGAGATCAACCTTTACGTATGTCCGCAAACTCAAGTGTTGACTTCCTGTTACTGCCCCTGCGTTTGTAGGTTTTAGACTTTTGGTGTGGTTCATGCAGCTTTGCCTCCTTGTCCTCTCAGAACTTCTCCTCGGATTTCTTTTTTTGATTCTTTAGGGATTTTCATCCTTTCTTTTGGGTCTAGTGACTTTTTCACAACAGCCTTATAATTTTACGACAAGGATCAATCAGGTGGTTTCTCTTATTTGGTGACAACATCATCCTTATGGCAATTCTTGATTTTTGTTTTCTTCATTTTTTAGCATGTATAACATAGGAGAACAAATCAACATTACTAGGTTTAAGATCAGATATTCATCCTTATCTGTCAGGACTCATCCTACATCTTCTTCAATTTTTCCTTCTTCGAGTCTTCATATTCCTCCTCCATGTGTATGGAAGAGTTGAATATAGTCATGTTTACAGTGGTGGTTTTTTTTCGGGAGAATAAAATTACATAATCAAAATTAAAACTTGAGTTTAAATTATGCATATCAATTTATTTTTGTATATATAATGTTTTTTTTATTTTGTTTACCATAGGTAGAGGAATTTTAGGTGAGATTCGTGGGGGGCAGCTGCCATAGTACTTGAGGAGAGAACTGTCATGCTGCATAGTGCTTGAGGAGAGAACTGTCATGCTGAATAATTTTCTTGGGTTGTGTAATTTTTTAAGAATTGGAGTGTTCTGGAGAGCAAAGCCTTAGGTTGACTACTTTATTAACTCCCTGTTTGAAAATGACAAACAAAAGGTTGTTTGCACCTATGGAAAGTGATACAAAAAACTTTGAATTCAAAGGAGATGGTTGAAGAAATCAAAAGGTAGAAATATGAGGAGAAGCTATCAAAGAAATCTACTTATATGACAAATGCATTGCACATGATCTTATCTCAGCTGAAATCCCATGTCCCTTCATTGAAATGATAAATTGGGGTCAACAACCAATCAAAGAAGGAGAATAGGTTCTATTAATTATCACTGTTATAATTTCATTCAGTTGACAAACAAAATGGCTAATAACACTGCTATGTAGGGGACAATGGAAGGTAAAAACAGTGATGTAGATGAAGACCCCGATGAAAATTAGGAGTGATCACTCCTTCCATTATATTTAAAGGCACTTCAAACACTTTTGATGTAAATTGTTGTTAGGAAATGTACACTTTTATTGTTAGAAAAAATTCAATACTATTATTATTGTTGCTCTATTACACTCCTCTATTCTTCCTTTATGTCTGTAATGTTGCTTAGTTATTATGTGCAGTGGCTGCTTGTGAAAGATCTTCGCAGAGTTGCACATGATAAAAGGTGAGGAAATGTCAAAGTTTGAATATTACAGAACATGCTGGAATATATTTGCTCCCCCTGAACATTATTTACTATATGGTTAGTTTGTAAAAAAGATTATATTGAGGAAGTTTGGGATCCGTACAGATTTGATGCGCGTCCTTCGCAAAGCAGAAGATGAAATCTTTGACCACTTATTGTTCGAATGCCCCATCTCTCGCATGATACTCAATATATTTCTATCAAAGATGGACATTCAGAAACTTAGTGGCGGAATGGATGATATATTAACTAGTTTAATGGTGTCTCTTACAGGAACATCCATGAGGATGGTAGATGTTAGAGTAACAAAAAATGTGGCTGTCTATAACACATGGAAAGAAAAAAATGACAAAATTTTGAGAGGAAGGAAACTGAAGTGGAAAAGATAAAAATAGCAGCCCTATATGAATTGAATGTAGTGTTGGCCCTGATCAAAGAAGATGAAGTGCATGAGAAAAAACATTTGATTGGAAAACATATGGGGATTTCTCCTAAGTTTTCAAAGAAAATGGCATATTAAACACTTGAATCAAAGAAAATGAAGGACTTGATGTTTTCATTGATTGTCTTTGAGTAAATATATGTGCTAAGTCTTCTTATCCCTGAGTAGAACACCAAAAAATGTTAAAGGATGGTGATAAGAAGTCAGTGAGTAACTTAATTGATACTCTCTAGTCATGTTATCTAGCAAGTGGCTAGTCTTTTTGTTAGAATAAAAGTTTCAATATGTAAAGATAGGTTGAGTAGTAGGCATGTACTGTCTTTCTTTTTTGGAATACAAATTTTTTTTTCCAAAAAAAATAATTTTTTTTGAAGCTTGAGTTATAAGCTCAAGTGTTTGAAATTTGCAGTCTTATCGGAATTGTTTATTGGAACTTATGTATACCATATACTTAATGAGTTTGATATAAATGTTTTGATGTTTTATGCAACTTGAATATTTGACATAATTTGTAAGAACAGAAATGTATTGAAAAAATGTAGCAACAAATTAAAAATTTTAGGTTACTTACCAAATGCAATAGATTATATTCGTTGCCTAAAACACATATTATTCAGGATAGCCCTTAGAAATGCAACCAAAAAATTATGTTGTCTTAAGTTTACAATAAACATGATGACCATAAAATATGACAACAACAAAAAGTGATGCCAAATAATGAACAGGCAATAAAAAAACTCTTAGAATATGCCACCGATAAAATTTTTAAGCAAACAGTTCGAATATGCTGCCTAAGCAATACTGTTGCATTAACCTCTACCCCGGCCGTCACAGACAGCCTGTTGACTTAGGTAAAAAAAATCGTTGACTTAGAGAATAGGCAGCATTCACCGAATGCGGCAGGAAATTTTCGTTTCCTAAAGTTTAGGTAATGACAACACGAAATTTATGTAACATTTTTGACCCATTACCTAATACTACTTTGGACGTAGTGTATCTTAACCATTATGAGATCTTCCTTTCAATAAACAACTTTGAATCTCTCAATGATAAAGTAGGAGAAAGTCATCTGAGATTTTTCTAAAACCGCTCTTGACGTCTCAAAAATCACCTTTTTTGTTGAAAATATTTGTCACTTTTATACCTCACATATTAGATTATTAGCGCAAAGAAATAAGGTCGTAATAATAAAAAGATAATGTGTTTGGTTAATTTCTTTTGGTACTTGATGTAAAATAAGCAACCATCCCACTGATCTTATTTCCTTCCCTGATCAATAAATCAGTCACTCCCCTAAAGACTCTACTACTTTTGGTGACTGTGAAAGCTACAAATTAAAAAGGGGTCTACATATCATTTGAATTTGGATTAGCATAGCATTCTTTTCTTTGTTTCCATATAAATATGCCAAAGTAGTGTCCATGCATTTTACTATTTGTCCAAGAAAGTGTTGGCAGCAATATTGCATGATTGTGTTCTTGTCTTCCTCAATATTTGTAAGGCAACAAAAACAAAGATTCAACATGGGATTCCTTCCCACTACCATTCTACAATCTTGAAAAGATTAGACTAGAAGAAGAAGTCTAGATGATCGTTATCCTAACAAGATCTATCACGCCATTCATCAAAAATACTAAATGTCAATGGCCGGTCACCCTAACGGTTCACTTCACAATCAATATTCCACAATCTCTCAAATGAAAAGTTTTAAATTGGTGCTTTAATTCAAGATGGAGCTTTGCAGAAGTTTATGAGGGATTTGTTTCATTGCAAACCCTGGTTTCAAGCTTATCTTTAGGCTGTGTTTGGTTCAGGGAAATTTTAGATAGGAAATTTTGTAGGAAAATAAGATGGAATTCTTGTGTTGGTTGAGTGAAAGTTGGGGATGAAGAACTAAATAGAAAATTATGTGGAAAGTAGAAAAAAAAACTTATTTTAATTAAAGAGTTTTTAAATTTTTTTAAAAAATTTCACATAAAATAAATAAGGAAAAAATAGAATGGATTGTATAGAAATTTTACTTTTCCTCCGTTTTCCTTTCATGCATATTTTCTCTAAATCAAACACATTCTTATCGTACACAAATTCATGAATTCGAACAAAGTTCTCATTCATTCTCACTAGAAGATTCTTTTCTATTTTCCTTTTCTCCATATTTTCTCTAAACCAAAAAGTCTGTGTTTGATTTTAAGGGAAATGAAAAGAAACAAAAATAAATAGAAAAATGAAACATGAAGAGAAATAAGAGGAGAAATAAAAAAAATTAAAATTTTATTTAGATTTCATTTCACTCCTCCCTTATTTGTTTATCATAAAAATATATTTATGAACGTTATAAATCTAAATTTTCACGTTATTGTCCACATCATATGTTTTTCACAACTTTCCACTTAATTGTGTGTTTGATTTAGGAAAATATAAGAAAAATGAAAAATGTGATAGAAAGTAAACTCCCCATGATTTTCATCTCATTTTTATTTCATTTGATTTGGAAGGAAACCATGGGGTAAGTAAGAAAACACTCTTTAACATAACTAAATTTTTCTTCTTATTTTTCATCTGGTTTTCTGTCCCTCAATTTTACTTAAACCAAATAAATAACCTTTTCTATTTTCCCTTCCCACAAATTTTCCTAAACCAAACACATCCAAAAGCAAACAGAGCCTTAATTAAGGGAGGCAGTGACAAGGATGGAGCGTGCAAAGACAAAAAAAGCAATGTGAAAAATATCAAAAAGCAACAAAATAGAAAACCTCTTGCTTTCCCTCCCAACTCAAAAATCTAACTTTTTTCTACAATGGCTCCTCCTCCTCTACCATATAATAGGACAGTAGCTTCAAACATCATCTAGAGATTGAGTGAAGATTTAAGGAACAAAGTCAAGCCATGCTCCAAAAGAAGCTCTTCCGAAGCACCATCAAATTCTTCAGATCAGTCTTCAACCGCCGAGTAGGATATCTGAACACATTTGACGCCCCCTCTTGCTGCTCCGTCATGCGAAGAAGACGAGAAGGCTCTTCTAGCTTCAGAGACTTGGAAGAGCTCTACTCCAGCCTCACCAACCATTTTGAAGCTGCTGCCGCCAACGACAGTGCAAGTGCCAAATGCTCCACCACAAGGAGGAGGAATAAAGGCGCCAAGAAAAAGGTAAAGATCCAAACTTTTGATCCGGACGTGAGGAACCCAGAGAGGAGAAGCTCAGAGATTGGTCCGGTCGGCGATCAAGGAGACACCGGTGGGAGAAAAGAGAAGGGCGTGGACTGCTTGGTGTTGGAGATGTTGAAGGAGATGAAGTCGGTGGATGAGAGAAACTCAGAGCATTTGATGGATGTTGAAGAGGTCATCTTCTATTATTCCTTGATCACTTCTCAAACCTACCTCGACATTGTTAATAAGTTCTTCGTAGATTTGTATATTGAGTTCTCTGACTGCCGAATTTTACCGGGATCCGGCAGCCTCCCTCTGGACAAGGACAATGTATAGGAATGAATGTATCGATTATTTAATTACGGTTCGAACTATCATGAATAAATTTCATTGCACTCTTTCCAATGAAACTGATAACTTCAGAAACCATGTCAATGCATTGGCCGAGGAAAAACTGACTACTTTGCCGTCGAAAAGGACTTGGCAAATCTATTTTTCAATTGGAGAAATTGTAATTCTCATGTGAATGATGAATCACAATTTATCAGTTTGAAAAAAATCAAACATCTTATGTAATGTATTGTATTGTCACAGAAAATAAATTTAATTTTTTGAATTATTATGTGGCGCATTTGTGTAATCCACACCAACAGGTCACATGATAAACAAAATAAAGCTAAATATTTTCTGGAGCCACATGTAATTTATTCAATATATATAATTTAATATATAATTTATTTGAATTCAAAATACATCACAATTCACAACCGTGGCAGAAGGCATATGATCCCTCTTCATTTAATTTCATCAAAAATTTATGTAAATTTATAAGGGAAAAGTACAAAATGGGGTATATACTATCGCCAATTTAAAAATTACGGTCATAACTATTCAATTTTAAAATTCACAGTTATTTACATCTTTGGGGCCTCTGTGTAATTTTATAATTCTTAATCAACTCCATTAATCATTTTATCAAATTTCATTTGCACCCAAACTTCATGGATTTGAAACTCATATGGATTTTGTTCAAATTATAATTCTGGTTCAGTTTTTTGGTATTTTCCGTATATCAAACAATTGTTTGTGGGAAAAGTTTTTTATTTATTTTCCAATTTCAAATAGATTAATTGAAATTTGAATTTTTATTAATAAAAAAACTGTAAATGGAAATTATTTTTTTAAAAAAAATTGAATTAGTTAAAATAACCTCCGGACCTTCTCCAAATGATATAATTTCCATCTAATTTCATGATTTTTTAATCTTGAGTTTTTTTAAAAAAAAATGCAGGGAATTTTTCCAAACATTTTTCATTTACTAGAATGAGCTAAAATTAAAATCTCAGGCCTTCTCCAAATGATAATTCCCATTATTTTTATGATATTCTTAAAAAATGTGCATGGAAAAAGTCTTTCCTATTTTATTTTCTCTTTAATTTTTTTGAAATATTTTTTATTTTGTAGAATGAGTACAAAATTGGGGTTTGAGTGAAAATAAAAATAAATAAAGTGATTTATTAGGTTGATTAAGAATTATAAAATTATATAGAAACCCCCGCAAATCTAAATGACATTGAATTTTAAAATTAGATAGTCATGACCGTAATTTTCAAATTGACGATAGTATATGTCCCCATTTTATACTTTTCTCTATTTATAATATAACTCTAATAAACATATAAATTTGACCCATCGTAATATATATTTTCTACATTTGTAGTGTAAAATCTAGCATATTTTAAATAAAATTGTTAACTCAAGTATAATTTTCTGACTAAAAATGTTAATTTACTAACATCTCGCACACATAAAATTATTTTCGACCCATTAACTTAATACACAACTTCTAAAAATTCTTGAAAATGAATAAATAAGTATAAAGATTTACAAATTATGTCATTTTTTAAAAAAAATATTTTATTAATTTTGAGTATATTAAGAACTGATTTAGGTTTGAATCAGATGATACGAATAATATTTAGAATAAATTAAATTTGGGCTCAATGAAACTAATTCAAATTGAAGTTCAGCTTTTTTTATAAAAAAATTTTACTAGTAAGGAATGAATAGTTTTATCCATGACATTACAAGATGAACTTACGTAGAGGTACAAAGGAATTATGACAAGCGTGAGCTGGATAGGAGTGTTAATGAATCCGGTCCAGACACATTTGGAAGAACTCAGACCGAGACTCATTTCATTTGGGTCCAGACCCAGATTCAGTAATTTTAAAAATATTATACCCAAATTCTGGCACATTATTTGGACTCAGTAGACCCAAAATCAATTCTTCTAATATTCAACTATCAAATAAAATATATAAATAAATATCAATGTATAAAAATAATAAATTATGAAAAATATATGTTTATATTTAAATTCATTTTAAAATTAAATTAATTTTTTAAAAATAATTGAAAAAAGTATTTTTCAAAAAAACTATAAAAATGTTTTTTCTAAATAATTTTTTATTTTTTAAAAATTTATTTTCTATTTTTAAAAAATATATTTTTAAAATTTTGTATAAAAATTTAATTTATTTCATATTCAAATAAACTAATTATAAAATAAAATCTAAAGAGATTCATTATAAAGATCCAAATTGGTAAACCCTAATGAGTCCCAAATAGGTAGACCTAAACGGGTTATCACATGTTGATGTTGGGTTGGATGCTAACAACCATATTTTGTCAGTTATTTTTTCTTTGGTGTAGAACGAGAATAATTATTAATAGGCAGTAGTGATTCATGACATACATAGGAGTGTGGGTTACCGATCAGGATGGTCTTTGTGTCATTTTTGGGACCAAGCGTGGTAAGGTGAAGCGCAAATATTTTAGTACTCCGGGAGTACCTATTCCCTCATTCGACGTCGTTTTGATTTATTTTAAAACGACGTCGTTTTGTGTTTTATTCGTACAAAACTGCGTCGTTTCAATACTTTGCATTCAATTCACCAGAATTTATTGGATATTCACCAGAACTTCAAGATATTCACCAGAATTGCTTATATATTCACCAGAATTACTCTTTTATTTATCAAATTATTTTATGGTCTTTATATATTATTTTTGCTTCCATATTCATCACAAATGCTTCGATATTCATCAGAATTGCTTATATATTCACCAGAATTGCTCTTTTATTTATCAGATTATTTTATATTTATTTATTCATTATTTTTGCTTCCATATTCATTAGAAATGCTTCGAATATTCACCAGAATTGCTTATATATTCACCAGAATTGCTCTTTTATTTATCAGATTATTTTTATGGTCTGTATATATTACTTTTGCTTCCATATTCAGCAGAACTGACAAGATATTCACCAGAATTGCTCTTTTATTTATCAGATTATTTTATGGTCTTTATATATTATTTTTGTTTCCATGTTCATCAGAAATGCTTCGATATTCACCATAATTACTTATATATTCACCAGAATTGCTCCTTTATTTATCATATTATTTTATGGTCTTTATATATTATTTTTGTTTCCATATTCATCAGAAATGCTTCGATATTCACAAAAATTACTTATATATTCACCAGAATTGCTCCGCATATGGATGATGATGCTCCTGCTGCATGTCTGATGTGAGTTCGTCGTCTTATTAAACAACAACTAGATGCAGGGGCAATGGAGGATGCAGAAAAGGAGCGATCTCCAGCACCGTCCAGCGGCTTGACCTCCTGTGTTTTCTCCTGGTCCATAAGGGACATCCTCAACAAAAACCTTTACAAAAACAAGGCTCGTTTAATCGCCCTCCCATCTTCTCATTCTCATTTTGTCTGCCTCCATTTATAGATTCATGCCCCCATGCATTGTATGTGCTGAGCTTGGCTCTAAGTTAACAAGATGTTAATGGCAGGTGTGCAACATCCCGCTGAGATTCTCATCAATGTCTCACTACAAGGCCTCGTTCGGGCCTGCGCTGATCGAAGTAACCCACGCAGACTTGCTCTCCGGCATCACTTCTGTGTCCAGGGCGCCTCTTTGTCAGATCGTTTCCGTTAAGAAACACAAAACCCATAAACTTCCTAATAACTTGTTATACTACATTAGAGTGAAAGCCGTGAGCACTTCAGCAAAGACAGATGAGGAGGATGCTGATGACTGTGATGGAGCTGGCAGTGAAGATGGTGATGCGGTTAAAGAAGGATATGTGCCTGCTGGGGGAGACCTCATAGCATTTGCTGAAGTTAAACCCAAGCGCGTTGACGACTTTAACAGGCCGGGACAGCCTTACACCATCGCACTGGTTCGATCTCGACGAAATGGTAGAATTTTGGTGGTTGCATCGAAGCCCATTGCTTGTGATGAAGATTATTATCAGTCTACCAAGCAGGACAAGAAGAGAATTCTTTTCGGTGTCTACCTTATAAAACATGACCTGCAATTCTGGTGAATATCGAAGCATTTCTAATGAATATGAAAGTAAAAATAATGAATAAATAATATAAAATAATCTGATGAATAAATGAGCAATTCTGGTGAATATATAAGCAATTCTGATGAATATCGAAGCATTTCTAATGAATATCGAAACAAAAATAATATATAAAAGACAATAAAATAATCTGATAAATAAAGGAGCAATTCTGGTGAATATATAAGCAATTCTGTTGAATATCGAAGCATTTCTAATAAATATGGAAGTAAAAATAATGAATAAAAGACCAAAAAATAATCTGATAAATATAGGAGCAATTCTGGTGAATATATAAGCAATTTTGGTGAATATCGAAGCATTTCTGATGAATATGGAAACAAAAATAATATATAAAAGACCAAAAAATAATCTGATAAATAAAAGAGCAATTCTAGTGAATATAAGCAATTCTGGTGAATATCGAAGCATTTCTGATGAATATGGAAGCAAAAATAATGAATAAAAGAACAGAAAATAATCTGATAAATATATGAGCAGTTCTGGTGAATATATAAGCAATTCTGGTGAATATCCAATGAATTATGATGAATATGGAAGCAAAAATAATGAATAAAAGACCAAAAAATAATATGATAAATATAGGAGCAGTTCTGGTGAATATATAAACAATTCTAGTGAATATCTAATGAATTTGGATGAATATGGAAGCAAAAATAATGAATAAATGACCAAAAAATAATCTAATAAATATAAGAGCAGTTCTGGTGAATATAGAAACAATTCTGTTATGAATATGGAAGCAAAAATAATGAATAAAAGACCAAAAAATAATCTGATAAATATAGGAGCAGTTCTGGTGAATATATAAGCAGTTCTGGTGAATATCCAATGAATTCTGATGAATATGGAAGCAAAAATAATGAATAAAGACAAAAAAATAATCTGATAAATATAGGAGCAGTTCTGGTGAATATATAAGCAATTCTGGTGAATATCCAATGAATTCTGATGAATATGGAAGCAAAAATAATGAATAAAGACCAAAAAATAATCTGATAAATATAGGACAGTTCTGGTGAATATATAAGCAATTCTGGTGACTATGGAGACATTTCTGATAAAGAATGGGGGGTTAACACGTTTTATTGTTAAACATAAAAAACCACGTCATTTTGGTTATATATGAAATGATTTGTATGAAACGACGTCGTTTTGAAGGCGGTAAAATAAGGGTGAACGTCGTTCATACAAACAGATTCCTGAAAGTAAGGTAAATCGGAAACTAAATAAGAAAATAAGGATATTTTTGATACAAAATAAGACGGAACAAAATATATTAAAAAAATTCAAATTTACAAGTGTTAAGTTTTTACATATCTGATTTGCCGTCTATTACATTTGCCACACAACAACTCCTGAAGTTTGTCCCAAAACACAACCTCATCCTTTTTGAGTATAAACAGTTGCCCACATTTATTTTACCAATTGATAAACCTCAGCACAAACTTGAGTCTGATAAGTTAAACTTCAATCGTAGCTTTAAACATGACTTCTTCAAATGATTCGATTGTTGCTTTTACTCGTCCACCACAACCATTTTATTTTATTTCTATCCTGATCAGGTGATTCTTGGGTGGATTATATATGTCAGTATAGTTGTATCTACACTCAAAATCAATTAATGAACGGAGGAGCCAACTATATATTAGGATCGTCTGAAAGCATGCAAAAAGTGGTATGAGATAAACCACTGCTCAACAACATACACCACATGTATCGTGAACTGACTAATAAAAGGCTGACACGTGGCACGATGAAAAATCAAATCTCATGGCAAAAAAATTTTACTTTTCAACAAGCCACATGACTAATCAAAATGTCACGTGATAATATTTATATTTCATTGACGGTGTTCATGGTAAAACTGGAAAACAACTGAGCATACTCCATCTAAAAATCACCCTCTCTCATGAGCGTCGTACAACATTCTATGAACATAAGAAGGAAGCTTGGTTGAGCCATCTAAATATAAATGGAGTTAGTGATGTATATGGGTTACTGGTACAGGACTTAACATTCAGATTCACTAATAAGACCAAGTCTCAAATGTATCATATAAATAAGTCTACTTCTTTAACATGGGGCAATATGAGTTTAGTTTGTTGGTTTGAGTTGTTATCAAACAACTCTTAGATTTTAAATTCAAATCATGATGGAGTTTCAGCAGTTTGAGCTGATCCATAGTGTATTCGCCATACAGTAAAAATGTGTCAAGAAAATTTCTATAAAATGGACCTCATTTATCGAGAAAAAATAACATTTGAAAGAAAATCTGTGCGATTGTTCCTTATGTAAATAGGAGGATGGAGGTGCACGTGATCTGATCAATAGTATATTAGCCGTAGAATAAAATATATTACAAAACTTCTGTAATATGAACCCCATTTATCCAGAAAGAAAAACATTTGAAAGAAAGTCTGTACAATTGTACCTTACAAAAATCGAAGCTTTGAGTGAGAGAGCAAATTGATAAGGATTGTTGTATTTGTATATATGCTATCACAAACTTTTTACAACACAAACAGCAAGTAGAGGACTTGATGAATTATCAAAATCTTTGTGAAGTAGGAAAGAGGTACTTGAGTTTGATCACTCTTGGCCAATTTCCCAGCTAGTATGCCTATATACTCCTTGTTGATAAAAAAATCAGGGTTCGGATTGCTTGTTCGCCTTACTGAGTAGAGGAAACTAAGACATTGTGGTCATTAAGACGCTTTTGGAAGCCAGCCAGGCGAGTTTGAAGTTGCGTAATACTGGCAGCTTTTTGTTCAAGAACTGCATTGAGCCTAGAGATGTAGTCATTTAACTTTGTGCCTGGCTTATCAGCTACCACTAACAGGTTCATTTCCTGCGCAGATAATTTGTAATTGTAACAACTAACAAGTGATGTTAATTTGTAACGAGAGGCTAAACATATGGCATGATAAAAAGTAAAAATCGAATCAGACTTTATTAGAACCAAAAATATGGATTGATGAAATGAGTCCCGAGCAACTAACCTCCCTGACAATTTCCATCGTGTCTTCTACCTGTTTCCTGTGAGCCGCAACCAGATCTTCTTCTTCCTGAAATCAAGATGTTTGCTTTGCCATTAAGAATTATGTGACATTTGGTGGCTGAACTTTGATCTCGTTAGTACTTAGTACCGCAATTACCTTTAGAAGAGCATCAAGTTCATCATCATAATTCAGATGCTTGATTTCAGTATCTTGGGGGTTCCTCCCTTTTCCTCTGGTGTCAGGTTTTCGTGTTTTATCATCCTTGGGTTGCGCTAACCTTACTGGTGTCTCATATTTCTCCTCATAGTGGTCATAATTTTCATCAGCTCCCACTTCTTGACTGACTAACTGACTCTCACGGTAATCTGTATACACTGATGCAACCACTTTGCTTTCCTCCCTTCCACTTGGAACACGCTCTACCTTAGAAGGCGGAGGAGTAGCTTCCCGTTCTCTTTGTTTCTGCCATCCAAATCTGTTCTTTCCATTATAAGCATCGGTTAAACTGTCCTCAAAAGATGCTTGATTCTGCAGCACTGGTGACGCCAAGGGCAAAGTGGTCGACTCCCTGAGGTTTGAAGATGACGGTGCAGGCTCTTTCTTAGAGGTGTTCCCTTTGGATAGACTTTTCACCCTGGAAATGAAACTACATCATTGATATCTTTTCATCAGAGGGTATCGTACACTGAAGAACTCTGCGTACCTGTCGGCATATCTTAATGTATTCAGTGTGTGCTCGCAGGATCCTGAGCCAGGTGAAATGCAAGATATCATGACAGTCCTCGAGTCACCAACAAATGAATCTCTTAGTACCTCCGTCAGCTTACTTCCTCTAAAAGGGATATGGCCTTGATCGCTGTCAAGTGCTCTTATGCATTCTTTCAGAGCAAGTAAGCTTTTGTTGATTTCGGCACCCTCCATCCTGGAAGTAAATAAAATGTCAAAAAATATTACACAATGCATAATTAATACAGTAAAGAAAAGTGTTGAAATCACTTGTCAGTTTAACAATAAGATTTTAGAAGTTTCGCCCTGCAACCTAAATCCAACATTTTACATATCACGTTCTCTCCGCCCCGTAATTATTGACAAGTTTATGATTTAATCAATAGAATTGTATCAAACGCATCAATTGGTTCATTATCCATTAAACTCAACGCATTGACGATGTCCTAATTTTTTTTCCCCTCTACACTTACAAAATTTACAGCATGGAGGGTATCTGTGAATAATATTTGGGTGATCGAAACATAGTTTCAAAATCCATTATAAAGTAAAAACAGCTTTCAGCAAATGATAATAATCATTTCTACCAACCTTGTTTGTTTATCATTGTCAGTGGTATCTGCGCCTCGCTCACTTCCGGCGAGATCTATGAAAGAAAGCTTGCCAACTGGCCTAGCGGGCTTTGACTCGCTCCCATCTACTGATCTCTTGATAACGAGTTGAAGAATAGCATGTGATCGGGATGATTCCTCATTTGCACCAGTTGTGCCTGTACTCCTTGTGGAGCTTCCTTTTTCTATGAGTTCTCTAATAGCCTCCACGTCAGACACCTTGTACTCTTGCAAGCCAACAATACAAACTTGCTGCTTACCATCCTCTCTCATACAGAGTTTTCTAAAGACAGAGTTCAGCTTTTAGTAACCAACACAAATGAATGGAGGCATTTTGGTGATAGAAAAACTGTCCGAAATAGCATACCTCCTATCACTGAGAAGATCATAAAGCTTTCCTCCATATATTTCGAAAAAACTGAAATATAATTGAAAACCTTGATTACGATAATGGTAACGCATCAAACTTAAAATATCTTGGGATGCTTTGAGCGGCAGAGGCTGCATGGTATATGTTTTCCCACTTCCTGAACGTAGACAATTAAATTAAGTAACTCATTCGGATTTCTGGAGTAGAATTCACGAGAAATCGATTGCAGATAACAGTCATTAGACGCATAAAATAGTAGAAGCGGACCATGGCCAGAGATAAATATAGCTCCTGACCGAAATAAATACCTCCTGCTTGTTCGTAAACAGTGAGAAAAAAGAAGAAACCCCCCATCTCACTAGCCACTACTCGCTACTCAATATGAAAACATACAGATACACCAGAGTTTTCCGCGTGCCTACTTCCTATCTTTTCTTAACAATTTCTAGGTCAAAATTACACTTAACCCACAATAAGTGTGGGTCACATTCTTTCTGAGTTCCCATATGCCCTTGATTTAGTGATCATATTCATTGTTTAGAGCACCCTCAAACTTCATGTTATGTGCCAGGCCTTCCAAAAGTATCCAACAGCTTAGCTTGAGAAAAAACTAGATAAGCATAGCATACCTGTTTGCCCGTACGCGAAGCAAGTAGCCTTTGTTCGTTGAAAAATTAATGGAACTATTGGCTGCACAGTCTCCGAGTAAACCTGTAAAAGGAAATATTAATGAAGGCTTAGGAAACCTATTATGGATCCTGTAAAAGAATCTGAAGCACAATTTGTCAAGTACAGATATGTCCTTATTATTGCAGAGAGTGATAAGAAATGTACAGACTTACTTCGTCATTTGAAACTTTCTCATCCAACACTGCATCAAAAACAAAGTCATGCTTCTCCACATATTCCGTCAAGTCAACCTGCGATAAATGACAAATACACTCAAGGAACGTTGGAATATACCAACGTGAACAAGAACAGATTTGCTAATAGACTACTGCTTCGGAGAATAAAGTTTTCATGTGTATTTTTTCATTAAGTTCAGCCAAACAATGGCATAGAGTTGCTGGACTTACAATTTATAAATTTGATCTAAAATAAAACTAAAGGAAATAATAAAATATTGTATCCCACAGTAGCATTTCAAGGTTCATAATGTCCTGGTATGAGCCTAGTATATATGTATACATACATATATATATTTATATATATGTCTAGTTATGTATTAAAAACCCATGTTAGCATGAGCCTGGAGTAGTATATATCATGAAACCTACGCCAGCTGGCACTGCAATATTGAACTGAAAGTTTTGATGGTTGGCTCGAGAACATCAAGTTAAAGTCTCACAATGAAGTGCTTCCCTCAGTCACACATTTTAACTACAAATACCATTGATAAGCTCGAATGGAACTTACCTTAAACTTGGTTTCATGAACTGTCAGAGAGTTCGAAGGATGCTCAATGGTTATAATATCCTCTTCTTTTTTCATTGTTTCCTTCTTATTAAGTGGTCTCTTGCGGACCTACAACGAAGTATAACTATAAGCTTCTAGACACCAAGGTCAAACTCGTCTGGGGATTGAACATATAACACTTGATGAACAAAATGGAAACTGCTCATCTCTTATATAGGAGTTGGGCGAGACACAAGTGAGGAAAGAAGACTAACCACAACTTTAATCTTAGCAACATTGTTGGCCTTCTCTTTGTCACTTGAAAGATTTTTAAGGAGGCTGTTTTCTGAAGGACCACGAGATTTGTTCTCAATTTTTTCAGCAGAGGAATATGGTTCAAAATCGTCATAACTTTTGCCACGCATATGACGCTGAAATGCTGTTTTCTCATACAGGCTAGTAACTGACATCTGCCATGCATAGAAAATAAGAGAAAAAAATGAGCCTTCAAAATGAGAAGTTACACAATCAAGATTTATGGCGTCCACAAATATTAACCCAACACCAGTACTAGACAAATGGAACACGCAAAGAATCAAATTAATGGAATAAGTTTTCGCATTTGGGATTTCGAATTTGTACCTCCGACAATAACCCGGTGTCAAATGAATGAATATCTAACAGGCCAGAAGTGAATTGTCCGGCGAAGACATCGTCCCCGCTCATCATCCTCAAGCTTGATGATCTTATCTTGGGCGATGACGGATCCAAATACATCTCACGCCCAACTCCTCTTTGCAGGTTCCTGTTCAATCTGGTCCCAACCTCCTACATCAAACATGAACAAAATTACAACGCTTTGAACCAAGCAAAGTCGAATCTGAATCAGACTGGCCAGGCCGCACTACCTGAGCACCCTGAAGCCAGGCACCATCGGTCGAGGAGGAGTCGATGAAGTTGTCGGAGTGCTGGCGGTGGTGGTGCACGGTGGGGCCTCTAGATCGCTGCATTTGCCCGCCGCCCAAGCTCATACCTTCACCCAAATTTCAACAGATTCAGCTCTCAGAAGCTTCAAAAAACCAAGTCAACCGGTGGGGAAATCGAGCAGTGTGGATTCAGTAAATGGGGAGGCGGAAGTAAATGGAGGTGGTTGCGAGATTATTGGGTCGGTCGATGGATGGAGAGAGTGCTCTGCTGGCGATATTTGAATTTTGAGGGATTTTTCTGGAAGCTGAGATGAATGTGGAAGAGAAGACGATTGAAGAAGAATGCGACGACCACGACAGACGACCAGTCGAATGATTTGAGACATTATTTTGAAAATAAGTGGAAGTAACGTTTGATCACACGCGCGCCAAACAGGAGTTGAGGTAAAAGTTAAGAATAAATATTGTGTTTTGATAGTAATTAATAAATAACATTATAATTAATTCTTAGAAAAATTCTAATTTTTTAATATTAGATATTAAAATTCTTCACACATAAAAATAATAAAAAATTTATAATAAAAAATAGGGTAGACATCAACGGTAAACTTCTTTTCGTTTTAAACAGTGTAAACATTTTTTTCAAGTTTCCTTTCAATTGTGACAACATGTAAGTAAATATTTAATCAGTTCGATTATTCATTAATATGCCTACATGAAATTACTCATTCAATCTGCATTTTTCAAAATAAATGTCAATGATAATTTTAACAAATGAAATTTCCAATAGTGCATGCATATATGCGAGGCAGTACACGCATAAATTTCCTGATTTTTTGGTTGAGTTGAGTTGAGTTGATAATGTTCAAGGAGAGAGCATATACTAGTCCAGAAAAGTGAATGAACCAAGTAGAGATGGAATGATAAATCATGACACTCAGAAAAAAGTTGAAATCCGGCAAAAAGAGAGGCAGAAAGAAAGGGAGTTGTAAGGTCAAGGGTACCGCCGCCGGTAAAGTCAAATCAACCCTATGATGATCGGTGGAATAGTATGGAATATGAGAGATGCCACCAAGATCTCATCAGGAAACCAACTTATTCATTTAACCAACAGGTACAAACCTTCCATTTTGTTATTTTGGAGCATAAAAGTGATAGCCAGAGACTGGCCATAATGGCCAAGAAACTAAATTTTGATGCCACCTTTGAGTAGGATTAACGGGAACCAATGCCTCCCCATTCATATCGCGCAAAGTAGCATGGTATGAATGGAATAGATCATGTGCGGTCTTCTTTATCATCAAGTCATCTCCAAATAGTATCTTGATAGTTGTCTTGCACGATCGCACTAATGTCTTTAACTACAATAAAAGACATTATAATGCAATTACAAGTGTGCGTAACAGTCAGAAATAAAATATATCAAACGTTGTTCACTTACCAAAGTAGAGTGCTCTAATGCGGTGGGTTGGTATGCATTCATGCGAAAATGTATTGTTCAAATTCCACACGCGAGAATATAAATAAAAAGTCTAACAGTTCAAATGGATAATGCGACTAAACACACTTAACAACATACTGTCTCCAAATTCCGTACATAATTTGGATAAAAACACAAACTATACTACATATGAATCATACAACAAGCATTGTTTTGACCGGGTCGCTTACACAATCCACACATTTTCTGCTTCCTCATTACATGTGTAGTAGTCTGTCTCCTACTATTACTACGCAATCCATTTCCTTCCGTTGCCTTCTAGCTGCTAGTCTGTCTTTGCCCGGCGGTCTCCTGAACCACGGATTGGGAATATGAATCTAATACGGTCCCAATTTCTAGTAGGCCTTATCAGGCAAAGGTGGAAGAGTGGAGCCCATGTGTTGTTATACGCATCCATCGAGAAGTCATTCACCACTCCGTAATAGTTAGAGACCTTGAGAATCCTACTCATGCTAAGCACATGTGAGTAGGGATAGTGAAACAACTGCCACTTGTCATAAGAACATATTTGATTCCCCATATGTACTTCATGCAAATTGTTCTACCCACCTGTATGCACAGAAGATTTGTTAGTGGCCTGATTATACTCTGTAACGTGGTGAAATGCAGCCTTCCTCAACATCTCTGATATCTCTGTCTCAACCTTTGGTGCAAACTTTTTACACTGTGCACCATACTATTCCCGTCGTGCCAAACTTATAGGGCTGATTCTTATATGCAGTAGTGCCCAACATTTTCTTCATCTCCATCTTCTTGACATGGGTCTAAAAATTACTCAAAAAGTGTCTAATACAAACATTGTGATATGACATGGGCGGAGACCATGCAGGGGATATCATGACATGCAATTGTCGGCATGCTGATCAGAGAGAACGCATAAACCATCTCTGTCAATTACTCCTGCCATAATACAATTCATGACCCTCCCCTAGTTGCCGGGTTTCTCACTCTCAACAAGGACAGAAGCAAATGAAAGTACATGGATATTTGCATCCAACCTCATAGCAATAAGCAACTTACACTCTTATACTTTCGATAAAGGTATGTCCCGTATATTGAAAGAACGTGTAAATAATATTTAAAAGCCTCTATTTTCAGACCAAAAAACCAAAATAATCTATCAGCATATTAAGTTCCTTCCACCTCGGTCTTTTGCCAGTAGACCACTACCTCCGAGTGGTCTTGCATAGGGCATCCATATAAAATGGCAACAAGTCAAAAGATTTCTGTCAATCACCGAATAAAATTTTCAAGGCCTTCTGCCTATCCCTCCATGCTTTCAAGTACGACACGTTAAATCTATATTTATTTTGCATCATTTTCTTCACAAATATTGGAGAAATCCTTACGCATTCTTAAATAAACTTCTTGATCTCCCAACCAATGAAATATTTGCTTATGTGAACACTGTCATCATGAATGATATTCACCTCACATGTATGCAGCCTCGAGTACACACTACATACACTGGGTCCATGTATGCGGCCTCGAGTACTGTGTGCTTAGACTTATGAATCATGTACTCCATCTGATTCTGGATTTAATAGATTCGAACAACATGTATCGTCACTTCTTTTGAGATAAAGTGTTGGCCCTTGTACAATTAACCCTTCAAATGCGAGCTATCGAAACCCAAATATTCATCATTATCTGCCAACCAATCAGGCTGATTTTCAAAACAACCATAGTCATAAAATAAGGGTGTGCTAGCACTTAAAACAATCTCTGTCATTCGAATAGGTACCTCATTCATTATCCATTGTTGTTCCTGCGACCACTCTCCTAGTTCAACCTTCATTGATCATTCTGGGATATTCCCATCATCATCAGCACCTAAGTTATCATATTCATCATCATCATTTTCGGAAAATAATTTCCTAGCAAGGTTTTCGGCTTCTTCATTCTCTTCCTTTATGGAATTTCGTGGTATCATACCACGAATTTCGTTAGAAATTCGTTATCCGATACAATGAGGATAGACAAATTTATTTGCTTGGTTTTATACAACGAACTTTATCTTTAACTTGGTTCTATACAACTAAGGTTGGTTGTTTAAACTTCGATGTTAAAGATAGAATAAATTTTTGGTACATCAAACAAGCAGATGCCATGTGGGCGATGACGGAGAACTTCGAAGCCACACGTTATTTTCGTGGTTTGAAAGAACAAATATTTATTGAATCTTCGTTATATAAAACAATGAAGATGTAAAAATATGATAGAATGAATAAAAAAACAAGAACGGATGCAGAAAAAAATAGTAAATTAAATAAGTGGATGTTTTTAAAAAAATTCCTATCATTTCTACTTTTACCTTTACACCCATTCTAAATTTTGTTTTCCTATCCTTATCTCATTGTTTCTCCTATACGGTTATTACTATAATGTTCACAAAGTGTGCATAATCACACTTAATTCATATGCCATGTGATAATTTAAAAAAATAAAAACTAAAGTAGTTTTTCAAAATATCATATGACATTCTAAAATTGGATGAGAATTGTGATAGAGAGACAAAGAGACAGACATGATAGCACCTAAAATTTCTCTACCTCACTTCATGAGACCCTTATCTGAACCGAACTATCACTTTATTTATCTAAACTTTTCTATTAAAAAAACATCCCTCTCATGAGACTTATTCACCATAAACATGTCAATGAGCTCTCATGGCCAACGACCATATGTTTTTCGAATTGAATACCAACTGTTCAGTTGTTTTGACACGTTAATACTCATCAGTTTATTCCTACGTCGACCAACGTATGACTCCTGGGACATGAAACAAAGATTTTTATAGCTAGTGCCATTCAGTCATCAGCTCTAGTGTACACGTATACCAGTACCTCTCAGCTCCAAAAAGCTCCTTCATTCCATATCCACAATCCAGATTTGTCCTTTTACTTACTTATATATCATCTGTATATACATGGGCCGTGTCAGGTTGCGCACAATCAACAGCATCGCCTCAAGCTGGATTGACCCAGTTAAAGTTTCTTGCTTCATTGAGTTCTGTTGGGTGAGGGTTTAATGTTATTTTCGGTATGTTGGGTGGCTTGTTAGGACCCAGTTTCGGATCCAAATGGTATGAATGATTCAACATTGAAAACATTGGCATACAGTGTGTCGTCAGTGACGTATAAGCACCCATGGTTTCGTAATTGTGTGTGTTGTTTTGTTGTTGCAGCAAGTCCCTGCTCAGGGTGACCAGGATGCGGGTTGAGCTGGCGCAGAGGAAGAGGAGAGCCACTGAGAAGATCCTGAAGAAGGACTTGGCTGATTTGCTTGCCAATCGTCTTGAGTTAGATGCCTACAAAAGGGTATCTACTACTTCTGCTGAATTGTTCTGGCAACTTTAATTGGTTTACTTGAGCGTATTCTGGCGGCTTCTGATGATAGAATGGAACAGGCTGAGGGACTTCTGGCTGAGATGACCGTTTCGTCTGGCTACGAGTTCATCCTGGACTCATGCAACTGGCTGTTGAGACATATCTCGACCATCAGAAGACGAAAGTAAGCTTAGATACAGTTATGCTCCATCAATGCACAGAAATAAAAAATTTATTCAAATTGAAAATCCCCTATACGTTCTGTACAGGGACTGTCCTGATAAATGCAAGGAGGCTGTGGCATCACTGATGTTCGCGGCGGCATGGTTCTCAGACCTGCCAGAGTTGCGTGATCTCAGGGACATGTTTCACAGCAGATACGGCAAGAGTATGGAATTTTATGTGAATCAGAAGGTACTGAAAAGCTAGCGCTTGGGTTGGACTGACCGCTGTGTGCATCAACAGCAATTGAGGGGCTAGATAAACTAAGCAATGATATGTGCAGTTTGCAGACAGCTTGAAAAACAAACAATACTCGGCGGAGAAGAAAGTGCGACTAATGGAAGCAGTAGCAGCTGAGTTATCGGTCAAGTGGAACTCAGGCTCTTTCAAGCAAAGGATTTGCAGAGACCTCGTACTTGATGTAAGGGTATGATTAAATTCTTTAATGGCTGTTCTGTTAATTTGTTTACTCCTATTTGCAAACAAGGAAACTTGACCTGAACGCTCCAAAACTGGCGTATCTGATATCTCTTGTAGGAGCAAGTAATTAGACAAAAGTTTATAGATGCCCCAAATCAGCAAAAAGGGTCTGCAAAACCATGTGGTCAATCCCGTAAAGAGCACAAGCCCCCAAAAGAAAAGGAGAAAGCTATCGCGAGCAGAATAACATGGTATCTTACGCTTCACCGTGACAAAAAGGTCCCTGCTGATTTTCAGCCTGGACGTAAAGATGAGAAGCAGGGCATAAACTCCAAAGAAGATATCCGACCAAAGAAGAAGACTCATTACCTAGTCCGGCATGGAAGAAGAGATGTTCGCCCATCCAATGGAAAAGACCAGCAGCTTAACTCAATACACCAAGGAGATCCAGATGCTCAGGCATCACAAGGGAAATCACAGCAAATGAAATCTGAAACACCCGCTCAGCAGTGTCGATGTAGTCTCAATAAGGAAGTCTTGTCAGACAAGAGAAGGGTAAGAGTACAGCCGCAACGAGGGGTGTTTGCTAATGAGGTAAATCGTAACAAAAGGCTTGATGACCAGATCGTCATTGAAAGAAAGTTGGGAAATCAGAAGAGGTCTGGGAGGACACTACAAATATCTATTCAAGAAGACAACGTAGAAGATGAAGAAGAAAGGATGATTGACAAGCTACTGATTAAATACAGCAGAAAACCAGAGAATCCTGAAAAGTTGACGAAAGAGTCGAAAGGCCAACCTTCAGACCAAACATCGTCAAAAGCAGACGATGATAAACTTGCTCTGGTCCCCTTCACCGCCAAATCCATCTCTCTCCCTAAGGAACAAACAGCTCCAGCTGAGCAGGAAAGATCTCTTATTCGTGTTTCATCATGCCAGCCAAATAGATTACCTCCACATGTGCATCCTAAACTGCCAGATTATGATGACTTGGCTGCTAAATTTGCTGCACTAAAGCAGCAGCAAGGGCCCTAATTGCTTCTAGTATACAGTTCACAATACAATACACTGCGCAATAATTTCACATTTGTACATAGCAGTATAGCTTCCAGGGTTGTTTTGGACCATGTATCAGTGTTATAAATTATAAATGAACTTAGGTGATTATAAGGAGCATGTTTATGGAGGACTACATTAAGGACTCTCAACATAAGGTGCAAAAAAATAAGTGCATTAATAAAGCATATTTACGATTTCACATTGATTGCATATAATTCAGAATATGAACAATTTGAATGTCTGCATGTAGCTGAAACTGAAAAATATACATACAAGTGTTATCTTGTGCCTTGTTTGGCCGTGCAGATGGCACTGTGACTTTGAACATCCAGCAAACTGACCATCTTCCAGATCCTCAAATATAGCAGAATATTTGCTGCAAGCGGAATTAAAACGCTGATTAGGCCAAGAAGTAAGTCCATCAAATCCATCAAGACACTACTTAAGACTGTTCTACAGGAATCTTCTGCACTTACACCTTCGCCTATCATTAGTCCGAGAAAAGTGAAGCTACGTTGACCCAGTAAACTTCATTGTTATTTATTTAATTTAGAATAGTCATTCAGAGAATTTATGACTCTTGAGTGCAATTTTATTCCTCATTCCACAGGAAGAATGAAAGGCTGGATTACGGAGATACATACAGAAGAGTTCTGCAAGTAATCAGATCGTCAGGTCGAACAGCAGAAGAATCCTCTCCTTCTTTCTTGTCTGTTATGTAACCTTAGACCCGATGGTCTTGCAGGTTGAGCTTTAGCCAATTTTTTTGCTGCGGAGCAAACATATTAGTGAACATATGTAGCTTGAGCAACATGATTGTAATCTGAAAATAATGGATGTGATCGTCATCATTTATAAATTCAAGGCTCGGGTGAATTCAGTGTTGAAATAACAAGCAACATATTCTTAATTCAATATACATTAAATGTAGTAATTACAGGCACATGCGCACTATGCAGCCCCAAGTAGTAAAGTGAGTAACACTTTCGGTTAAAACCACAAGCTATCAAAATGTAAGAACTGAGTAATCTATTATACTTAAAAATAAAAAGATAAAATATGTCACTCTCAATCAACTAATCTTATTTTATAGAGTTGAATAATTCACAGGTAGGTGAAACGAGTACCTATTTCATAAAAGAGCTCATTGACATTTTGTGCAGTTTTTGCAGATGTTTCTAGGAATGACAAACCGTTTTCTTTAGCATACTGTTCCCCTTCCTGAAAGGTTCAGAGGCAACACAAATATATCTATTAAATCACCTTCTGACGCAATAGGTTGCTATTGAATGAATTTCATGGTTTCGGCAGATACTCCAATTCTTAATGTTTAACTTAACAGAAGAAGAAAAATGGATAATGAAGATTCAAGTGTACACAAATATTGGCGTACCTCTGCACTGACTTTCCTTTTATCTGGCAAGTCAGCTTTATTTGCTACAAGAAACATAACCAATTTCGGATTTCCTGGAATATGATAAGATGAAAAAATTATGGACCAGAAAACTCAAGTAAGATATATAACAAGAAAAATGAAACATAATTAATATTTCAGATTGTTCAAATCTATTAACTCAAATAAAAAACCAACTGAATACTATTTGTTTGAGTTATTTGCCTTAACAAGCACCCCTATGAATTTTGAATACAAGGGTTTATTGTACATACCTTGTCTTTGCAACTCAAGAACCCACTTCTTTGCTCGCACAAAGGATTCCTGTTAAAAAAACGTACAGTAGTATTAACTGAAGCCCTTGAGCAAGAGTTGAACTCTGTTGAATATTTATCTTTGCCAGTTTGCCACACCTAACTTCTTGTTTGTAATTCACTGAATTCCCAGTAAGATTGAAATTTTTACAAGGCATCATCATATTGTTCTTGGTCCATATTCCTATGGATTATCTGGCTGTTTACCCTCAGACAGTTATAATACCAGAAGTGTCATATGTGACATAAAACAGTAGATCCAATAATGACTAAGAGGAATGACTAATGAATAGATACCATGCTAGTAAGGTCATAAACAACAACAGCCGCAGCAGCACCACGATAATACATTGGAGCCAAGCTATGGTATCGCTCTTGACCAGCCGTATCCCATATGTCAAACTTTATAGTAGCTTCGTTCAAGGATAAAACCTGCGTGAAGAATGCTGCCCCAATTGTTGACTCCTGCCAGTACGATCAACTCTCCTATTAATACCGCCCAAAAAAAAAACAACAGCAGACAAACATGATACTGGAACACCAAGCAGAAGGCAGCAAACCTGGTATTCATAAAATTGACCTTTCACGAATCTCAACACTAGACTTGTTTTCCCTGTCCCCATGTCTCCAAGTAGCACCTGTGCAAAAACTCCAAACCGTCACGGCCACAGTACAAATCCCTCTCATCACCATGCTTAAACAACTTAGACATGCAAAGATGAACATTAGCTTGCTTTCTTCCGAAACAACGGATCTCCATCTAAAACACCGCAGGGGATGATTACAAGACTGAATCCAGATCTAGGTACAAAGTAACTGCAACGCAATATCTAGTCTCCTAGTACACGCACTTTCATGTCAACGACAGCCACAGGAGCTTAATCAATACAACAAAGCAAGGCCTCATCAGATTAACAACAGAGTCTAAATCATCCATCGAATCCTCAAAAAATCCTCAACAAATCGGATCAAACAAGGCACCGTACCTACCAGCTTCGCCTGTATGTTCTTGTTCGCGGCTCTCGCCATGGTCGATCTATCTCGAGATTCCTAAAATTCCAGCTGAAAATTGATTTCACAATGTCGCTCACTAGCGGAGCTTTCGAAGAGAGATCTGGAAGCCGCGAGATGATAGAGTGGAAAAATTGGTGGTGACGTTATCCGTAAGGAATCGAGCGAAGCAGAAGACTGGTAGGTTTTGGCCTCGACGACTGGTAAGACGGTTTTTCGCTTAGTTCCCACTCTGCAATTTTCTCCCTTTCGGCTTCGGATATTTTTTTTTAAAAAAAAATAAATTTAAAATTGATCAAGTTATATAAACTGACGCGACTCGCCAACCGAACGCCGCCCGCCGTTCGACTTTCTTTATTCAACGTCGTCGTCTTATGAGCGTCATTTAGAAATCAAATTTTATACTTCTACTTTATATTAAAAAATACAACTCTAATTCCGTGTTTTGGTGTAGATGAAAAATAGTAAGAAAAGAATTAAGTGGAAAATTAGATAAATATGTGATTCTTATCTCTAATAAATTAATCTAACCAAATTCAATGTATCTTAAACAAATAACTATTTTTTGAACAAATTTAATGTATTTCATCAAGTTCAATGTATGAAGTGATGAAAGGTGGATACTTTTCTGTATATTTTGTTTAATTCTTTCCATGATCATGAAAAAAAAATGAATTCCTAACAATTTCCTTGACATTTTCCTTATGAAACCAAATAAGAGAAAATTAGATGAAATTCCTCAAAAAATTCTTCAAGATTTCATTTTCTTTCAATTTTTCCTCAAATTTTATTTTTTACGTACCAAATTTTTCTTAAACCAAACACAGCCTAAAAAGAAGGAAAATCAAAATGGCATTGTGGAGTACGTTTTCCGATTGATGTAGGTTACTCCCTCTCGCACGTGAAAAAACCTAAGGCTGTTTGGTTTAGGGAAAATTTGAGGAAAGAAAAATTTAAGGAAAAAATTGAAGGAATCCTTTATTTAGTTTAGAGAAAATTGGGGTTGAAAAATTAAATGGAAAAATAGATGAAAAATTTATTTAAATTAAAAAATGTTTTAGTACTTTCTATACAATTTTCCATTTCAAATCAAACAATAATAAAATAAAATAGATTTTTTGAGAGATTCATTTTTCTTCTAATACTTTTCTTTTCCTTCAACTTTCCTCAAACCAAACACAGCCTAAAAAATCATAAACTCCACACAAAAAACACGTGAATTACGAGAGTAATTGATGAATGAATGAATGAGCGAGAGACTTTTGGAAAGGTGGTTGAGGAGATGAGATGACAGAGAGAACGAAGATAACTAAATGTGAGAGAGTTTTTTTTTTTTTTAAAAAAAAATATTCATATAAGAATTTGAATACGCCATAATACATGGTCTGAATTATTATTAAAATATAAAATTTGTTAATACTTCAACCATTTATTAAAATCACTAGCAATGTTTATTTGGAATGTTCCACCTGAGAAAATTTGATGCATGTTGTCCATTTATTTGTTTTAATCTGACAAACTCACTTATGCAGAAAAAATTGTACTTATTTTGAATTCCTCACTCAATCACCACTAATTTTTACTCCTTCATACTTAGATGATTCGAGTTTTCAGATAAACCCCAACCTAAGTACGGTTTTGACTACACTTAGATGGCAATGGTTGAGCTCATTAGCGTATTTGAATTAATAACTTAAGATTTATTGATTTCTGAAAATGAAATAGAAAAAAATATGTAAGAGAAAGTTATAGAAAATATAATTGGTGTAACATAAGTTGAAAAAAATAGATTTAAAGCAAAAAAATTCAATTCAATTATAAATTCTTTAACATTTTTATGACAATAAGTTTCCACTTCCAACCAATAATGAGATAGAATTAAAGGTAGGACCGTAAATAAAAATTTATAAATCAATGAACTAAATCAAATCAAATCAATTTTATCGGTTTGTTCGGTTTTGAGTGTCAATGGTTCGGTTACGGTTTTAAATTTTAAAAAATCGACGACTGATGATTTGGTTTGATTTTTGATTTTTTCAAACCGAACCGATTCAAGTCGAACGGTTTCACTATATTTTAGATCATATTTAAGTTTAATTGAATATATAATATAAATTAGTATACATATATTATTATTTATGTGAAAATTTTCAAATTTAATAATTAAATTAGGCAAAACTTTTATGAAAAAAAGAAATCGAACCAAACTGAATCGCACAATTTGATTTGGCTTGATTTTTTGAAACAAGTGGTTGTCTCAAATTCTTCAAATCGACCACTAATGATTTAATTTGATTTTGTATTAAAAACCGAACCGAATTACCCAATAAAACCAGGCCATGAAATCCAACAAAAATCCCTGCTAAAAGGTTTTTGGCGCGTATTTGAAAATTTATTAGTAAATTTTTTGTCTACATTCATTCCACCTCATCGTCAGTCTCTTCCCTCCCACTTCACAACCTCGAGAAGGAAAAATGCAGCGCCAAAAGTCGATTTTGTCCTTCTTCCAGAAACCCTCGGCTCCGCCGGAAATTCGAAAGCCCGGCGGCTTCTCCGTCATCGAGAAGCCCACTGGCCGGCCATTTCCCGAGATTCCGTTGAAGTCGGATGAAAAGAACGAAGTCATCGACGCTAAGCACCCCGCTGTGCCCGCGCAATCCGACTCGGCTCTGGAAATCGACACTCCGCCGGAGAAGGTACCGCGTAGGCTTATGCCAGAGGTTTCTCCTGGTAGCGATGGTGGAAGGACGTCTTTGTTCTCGAGTATTATGCATAAGTTTGTGAGGGACGGTGGTAGTGAGAAAGCGGGGTCACAGAGGTAGTTCCTGTAATTTTCATAGGGTTTGCTCTTATTAATTTACATGTTTGGTGGATTTGATGCCATTTAGTGTTCTGGTGCTGAAGCAGTTTTCCTGATGCTGTAATTTGAGCTTTTGAACATGGCTAGCTGAATAGAGGTTGCTTAGGTCAGTCATGTCTAGTTTGAAGGATCAGATATTTGATTTGCTTTGCTTTGCTTTGCTATCATTCTACAGAGTAATATCATTATGCGGAAAATTTCTGAAACTGAAGATATGTTACAAAACATTTGGCAGATGTTATTATTAGTTATTACTATCATTATTCTGTGATGTTGACCTTGCATTTGAAAACTGTATTCTGTGCTCTTTACTTGTATTTCTGAATGGCTAGGGTGTCTCCATGGTTCACTGACATTGTAGGAAAATTTTTATCTGCAGTTACCAGCCTGGTGGAGACTCTAAGAACTCGTACAAAAAATCCACTAATTTAAGCAAGGTGGAAATTAAACCGGAAGTAGAACTCGATCCAAAACTTCAGGAGTTGAGTAATTATTTTAAACCCGTTGGGCCAGTGGGTCCGAAATACTACAACACTGGCATCAACGAACAAGCACTCGGGGATGAGAAAAAATGTGGAAGGCTGCAATCAAAGAGAAATCAGGAAGATTGTCCAAGTTCTGAGAACAGAAATGGCATGCAGTCAGGAAAAAGATTAAAGGTTCTTCAGGATATTGACAATGCAAAAACTAGTCTTGTAGATACACCGGAAGCTAGTACACACAGTAAGTTTGAATGGCTTCACCCATTCCAAATAAGGGATGCTAATGGACGAAGGCCTAGCGATCCTCTTTATGACAAGCAGACCCTTTATGTACCTCCTGAAGCATTGAAAAGTATGTCAGCCTCCCAAAGGCAGTATTGGTCTGTGAAATGTCGATATATGGATGTCATAATATTTTTCAAAGTGGTTAGTCATATCGAACTTAATTTTCTTTCACATCTATTTCTGTTTTTTCCCTGCTTCCTCTAAGCTTAATGTTAATTGCTAATGAATCTGGCAAACTAATTGGAAAGTTAAGTCATGTCTTCAATGTTCGTTTACGTTCTAAGTCGTCTGTTGGTTTGAGTATTGCATACTGATCTCATCTGCAGGGAAAATTCTATGAACTTTATGAGCTAGATGCTGAGACTGGTCATAAGGAGCTCAACTGGAAAATGACAATAAGCGGTGTTGGCAAGTGTCGACAAGTAATGCATTTTGTTTTTTGGGAAATATTTAGCTGTTTTTGAAACATGTGTATGTTAAATCCTTTCAAACAACAGGTTGGCATTTCTGAGGGAGGGATTGATGAAGCTATCCAGAAGTTGCTTGCTCGTGGGTAAGGAACCTTTTTTCTATTTCAAGGATTGGATTCATGTTAATGGTCAAGACTAAAGTAATGTATTAGTCTCCTTCAAGCTACTTTCTTACTTAACAACATATGTCTTTACTATCTCAAGGTACAAAGTTGGAAGAGTCGAACAACTGGAAACATCAGAACAGGCTAAAGCTAGAGGTTCAGGCTCTGTAAGTTTTATCAATAATTGATTGGCAAACTTAAAAGACAAGGATGAGAAGAAATTTTATGTTTGAAATCATTGTAATTCTCATGGTTGCATACTTGCACGTTCTGACATCTGTGAACCCATTTGGTTTATGCTGCATGTTTTGTAGTCAGTGTAATGTTTGTAGTGGTGCACAAATAAACCTGCTTACTAAAACCCGAGTCAGAAGCTATTTAACTTCTATCTCAAACTTATAGCCTGCAGTAGTTTTCTGGCTTTAATTGATTTTAGTACTATGGGAATGACTGGAATTTTTCTCCAATTCAATGAACAAACCCAATAAGCATGGTTCCCATTCCTCTTGCTCAAATTGTTTAGTTTCTCTACCCATATTGTGCTATCTATGCATCTGGAATGCAAATTCCTTGTGTGCTAAGAGTTTTTCCTTTAGTTCAACTCCCTTCATCTCTCTTAGCATTAAGGTGATATTTGTAGTAAAGATCATTATTCATCTCAAATAATGTATAGGCTGTCAGTGAGGGTGTCCTCTTTCTTATGACAGTTGATCCAATAAATTGCTGTTGCCTCTCATTTTATTTTTGTTTCCTATCGGCAGGCATGTGATCTGACAGATATCGATATATTAAAAGATAAAATTGATTTTCAGGTAATTGAAAGAAAACTAGTTCGGGTTCTCACGCCATCTACATCAGTTGATGGTAACATTGGGCCAGATGCTGTTCACCTTCTTGCTATCAAAGAGGTCTTATATCTTAATCCAGTCTCTGCAAACTTATTCTATTTGGAGGCTT
>NQLW01000055.1:3794903-3839416 GCA_002312845.1 Kalanchoe fedtschenkoi
CGCTTCACCAGAGGCGAAAGGCATCGGGAGGGGACCCAATGGGGCAGAGGGGGATAGGTGCGCTGAGGGTTTCAGACGGCTCAGTGGGTCATGCCACCTCTGCAGACGAACCAGGGCGGCAGACCGGTGACAATATTGGTTTGGCTAGTCAGGGCACCTGCAACAAAACCAAAGACAAAAACAGAGGCTGGTGTAGACAGTCTTAGACTGTTGATGGGAGAGAATCTCCTTGTCTTGAGCACCATGGAGCTGCCAGACAGAGAGGAGCCGAGCCTAGTGAGGCCAAATCTGAGCCAGGGAAGGTATGCGCTCGAGCCAGAAGAAGAGCAGCGCGCCCGCAGCTCCAGATCTGACAAATCCAGACTTCGGCCAGGCAGCAGGGGCAGTGTCTCCAGATCCGGCAGCAAGGTGGGCTAAAAGAATGCCTTTCAGCCTTGCCGGGGTTTTGGACAGATTTCAGCCTGTTAGATAGGCCATCAGTGGAGAAAACTTCGGGCAGGTGAATCGAGAATGCTGCCATGGCTACATGGACAGGACTCCGAGGCCGGTGAAGGGCGAAACGACGGCCTGGGACTGACGAGCACCAACCACTGGGCCGCTAGTGTCAGGGGTCAATCTGGACCGAGAGAAGAGCGACTAGGCGATGCGGAAGGGAGAAGCCGGCCAGTGCATGTCTGCGCCTATTTGTGAAGAAAGGGTGGCGGGAGTGAGGGTGAGGAAGTTGAGGTACTGCAGTTGCACGGGGAGCAGAGAGTTGGATCTGAGAGGAGAGATAAAGGAAGTGTGCGGGGACAACCCCTCCCCCCACTAAACTTGGATCTAAGGTTCTTGATTTTTTAGAGAGAAGGCAGATTTCTTGCTTACAATCATCGATTTGTGATTGTTGAGAGTGCAATACGGACTGTCGTTATATGTAGTTGATCAATGGTGAATAAATATTGGTGAATGAATCCATGTGAAGTCCGACTAATCTATATGAAAAAAATATATTTCTTAAAACTATATGTTTCTTAAGGAAGAATACGAATCGTTTGATAGAGTTGTATCCATGTGAAGTCTGATAGCCAATAGGAAATGAGCATTATTTTCCGACCATTTTTCGGCCAATTATGTGTTTGCTCAAGAAGAATATGAACCATTTGATGGAGTTAATTTACATGAAGTCCAATTGTCCAATAATAAATGAGCATTTTTCAGACCACTTTCCGGTCTATTTTTTTATTTTCTGTTTTGTCATGTTTTCCGGCTACTTTCCACACAATGTTTTTATGTACTTTTTTTAGTAGTCATTTTCGGCCACTTTATGTCATATTTTCGGCCAACATTTTTATCTGCTCTTTAGTTTTTTCGACCACTTTCCGGTAAGTTACATATATTTCAATATAGTAGTAGATTGGCAGCCATTTTTAGCCACTTTTCTGATAAATTTTTTTTGGAAAATTTACAGCCACTTTCTAGTCAATTTTTTAGCCCCAATTTCCGGCCAAAATTTGTTTATTTACTTTTTTTTATCTCATTTTCTGACTTTTTTGGCCAGTTTTATTTTTTATATAATTTTATTTGAAAACATCAATTTTGACCGGACTGAAAATCATCGGAAGTTGGCCGCGAAATTTCCGATGATTTTCTTACCAAAGCGTATTTTGATTGAAAACCTCCATTTCGAACTTTTCTTAAAAAATTAATTTTTAAAAATAATAAAATTGTTCACAAATATAATTAGAAAAGTGAGTTGGAGGATGATAGACGTTCCCATGTTTCTTACTCAGAATGATACTGTTTTCTAAACGAATCATCCTTTCAGTTTCACCAACTAAGAGACAAAGACAGCCACACGCATTATCAACATTCTTTTTTATCAATGAAATAACTTCAAATACAAAATTATCCAATAAGCCAATTATTAGTTGAAATTTATTAGAATATCAACTTATACACCAGCTGGAAACAATTTCTGAATGTCACAGATCTATCGGAGCTAGGGTGAAGGTTGATGATGCTTGGACACCAGAGTAAACTGTGAACTCGGAACATAGAGGTATACACAGGAGAGCATACAAATAAATTTCAAAGAATTTCATGAGAACTCATTGATTCGCAGTGTGCATAGATAAGGTGGGGTTCACATAAGGAATGTGAAGTCATTCATTCTCGCCACCCATTTCATCCATCCATGCATATCTATCAAAACATGCTCTCCATGGCTATTCACGTTTTGAGAAAAAAGTGAGAGAATTCAACAAACAAATTAGATCCAGGATCACAGGTGAGAATGGGAATCGATGTGACAAAGTGTGTGAGAGATTTCAATTCCTCTCCTCCCAAAGCTAGATAGTTAGCATGTAGTTGATGATCAGTTCATAGTATATATTGACCACTGCAATTTATCTCATTTCAGCAACATTTTATGATCAACCATGACGACGCATGCAGATTTGAAAAGGGCTGCTCTCCTTGTTGTGGTGTTGGTGAGTGTTGTTGAGGGCAGGAAGATGTTGGAGAAGAAGCAGGATGATTCTGACGTCGGTAGTAGAGATGGTACCAGTGATGAGATGAAGCATACTCAGTGGTTTTCTGATGGGGCTGGACCGGGGTTTCTGGGTGGTGGGGTAGGGGTAGGAGGTGGTTTTGGTGGCGGCGGTGGTTGGCATGGAGGGTCCTCACACATGGGCCATTCCTTCGGTTTTGGTAAAGGGTCATCGGGTTATAGTTATAGTTATAGTCATGGGAGGCCGGGGGCAGGTAGTTGGATTGGTGAGCCGAAATTTGGGAAGCCGGATTGTGTTGGTGGAGCTATTGGTGGCATTA
This sequence comes from Kalanchoe fedtschenkoi, assembly GCA_002312845.1. Lineage (NCBI taxonomy): Eukaryota > Viridiplantae > Streptophyta > Magnoliopsida > Saxifragales > Crassulaceae > Kalanchoe > Kalanchoe fedtschenkoi. The sequence goes on from NQLW01000055.1 coordinate 3,797,712, forward strand.
GCAGTGGAGGAGGGATTGGTGGTGGTGGAGTAGGCGGAGGAGGTTACGTTGGCGGTGGTGGCGGTGTTGGATGGGGCAGTGGATCTGATGGTGGAGGAGGACTTGGTGGTGGTGGAGGTGGCACTGGTGGAGGGGCCGGTCATGGAGGCGGAGCTGGTGTTGGTCAAGGAAGCGGCAGTGGAGAAGGTTCTGGTGGTGGCTTTGGCAGCGGAGAAGGAGCAGGTGGGGGTGAGGGCATGGGTGGTGGGTTCGGAGGAGGTGGTGGCGGTGAGGGATCCGGAGGTGGAGGTGGCGGGTTTGGAGGAGGCTTTGGTGGCGGCACAATTGATAGGTCCGTCAACACAAACAAACCCTAACCCTAACTGTTGTTTCCTGATCTAGTGTTATGTACCCAACAACCTCAAGCTTCCTCATTCTACAACCTCTCTCTTTGTTTGCTTCTGTCATCCTCATTCTTGAGTTACAGAATCGTTATCATTGCAAGAAATTTCATATTTGAACTTCTCTTCTACTTTCCATTGTTGATTCGGAAAGTCAGAGCCTTCATTTACCTTCATTTCAAGCCATATAAAAGAAAATCAAAGAATTCATAATCAGTTTCATTTTCTTTCAAATTTTTCTCTCTCACATTATCTCTAAACCTGGCACAACCTTAATGTAAAACACCTCGAGGGGTTTCGACTCGTAAGCTTCTGGAGGAGGATCACAAACACAAGGTGTCAGTAAATAAAAATTAGTGATTCTTTTACAGGTATGGTCTATCACAATGATCATGAAGAAATTGTCACATTACAGTTTGATGAGTTACATGATAGAGATTAAATTTTTCAGAATTGATCAGTCATGTGTCACTTTGTCTTTGAAATGCATCATTTGAGAACTCTTTAATAGACATGACAACTCTATTATTCATGTGATCGACATGTACACCATTAGTGCAAAAAATACAAATCATGATGAATTAGAGGTAACAAGTCACCTCAAATAAACTGATTTATAGCTTCTGCCCTCATTTAAGTTTTTCTAGCATTACATACTAATTTTTCTCAGTCTCAACCTCCAGTGAATTTCCATCCAACACCTGTTTTTGATTCACATACTGCACCAACCGCACTAGCATCTATGAGTGTTACAGTTAAATTTTGTTTCACACACAGTACGTAGATAGATGAATTGTTAAAAATATAAGTCAAGAATTAGTACTACCCGATAAATCCACGATCATACACCTTAGCGGAGGATAACTGAGATTGAATTATTTCATCCTACTCACGTGCCCATTTAAACATTCCGCCAGACGAGGAAAAAAATCACCTTTAAACTCTCATGAAGTATATTCAGTGAAAGCTGGACCATGAATGTGTACATGTTACCTGTCAGTACCCTCCATGGACGCCGTCAAGTAGTGTTTGGGCAAGGAAGAAAACAATCAGGGTTTCCATCTAGATCGATGACTACAAACTAACCGGCCGGGGTGGTTTGTTGTAGGCAGCGTCGCCACTGGATGCTTGGATGAATGAATGCGTGGAGTTTTGTTGTAGTTCGAGAATTAAAATGGGAAACACGAGAATTTGGTTTTTAGTTTCTAAGTGCAACAGCGGTGGAGGTCGTTGGTTGAGTCGAGGGTTTACTCCTTCCAACCTCTTGCAACATCAATGACACCCTGCTTGCAAAAAAAAAAAAAAAAAAATCTTTAAAAAAAAATTAGTATATCCATTTGCATGTGGCTTTTTTCACTTACCACTTAATAAAAAAAATTATCTATTTTTATTTGTCACTTCACAATCTCAATACATATTTAATAACTACAACTACTTTCAAAAGTCGAATATTAAAGATGTGTTTAGTTTAGAAAAAATTTAGTTGAAAAAATATTTGGCGGAAAATGGGAAGGAAATGAAATCTTTGAAAAATTTCATCTAATTATTTTATTGTTTGGTTTCATAAGAAAAGTATCAAGTAAGGAATCCATATCATTTTTCATTATTTTGGAAAGTTTCATGAAAAAGCTGGGGAAAGCATCAAACTCGTTGGATACATTGAACTTGATCGATACATTGAATTTGGCAGAAAATCTTATCGGATATTAAACTTGATAGAGAAGTGATTATCCACTTTAAATACATTGAACTTGACTTGATTGTATTAAATTTGTAGATGAAGAGTTAGAATCACATTTTTCATCAAAATTTCCACATAATTTTATTTTTCATATTTTCCATCTAAATCAAATATTGAATTTTAACAATTTTCCTCTAAATTTCCACCAAATTTTCCTTAAACCGAACAACAGCCTAATAATTTTATTTTACTAATTCATAACAAAACTCATTTTACACCAACATAAATCACTTTAGTTTAGTTCTTGCACTAACTTTAAGAAAACAATAAAATATTATATTATTAAATTTGTTCAACCACTAACATTAATTTCACATAAATATATTCAAATTCATCTTAAACTATATGTATGAAATCTACAATAGACAAATCTTCTAACTTTCTTTACCAATAACCAGACAATTTAAGATTCAAATTTTTTTGAATTCGAGATTGTTTGGTGATGTTACCTCCTGTTGAGTGAATCAATGTTATTATTTGTTTAGTGAATATCACCTTCATTTCTTATCATTTTAATTAATACTTATTGTTATATTGGAATAGTTATGCTTCCTTAAAGGTGTGTTTGGTTCAAAGAAAATTTGATAGAAATGAAAATTTGAAGGAAATTGAAATTTATAATGAATTTCATTTTATTTTTCTTCGTTTGGTTCAAATGAAAAATTAGAATGAAAGTTTTAAAACTCCTTTTATTTTACTTTAACTTTCCCTCTTATTTTCCATAGAATTCTCTTTCCGACAAATTTTTCCTAAACTAAACGAATCATTCTAACTTCCCATCAAATTTTTCTTTCCACCAAATTTTTCCTAAACTAAACACATTCTTGTGGTATAAGGAAAATTTGATGGAAAGTGTCTTTCCCAATAGAATTCATACTATTTTTCTTTGTTTGGTTAGGGATGAAATAATGAGAAAATGCTAAAACATTTTTTATTTTAAACAAATTTTCTTTTCTATTTTTCATCTAATTTTCCTACCAACTTTCCTTCTCATATTCTAACAAAATTTCTTTTTTCATTTTCACCCAATTTTCATTTCCATCAAATTTGCCATAAACCACACACACCATAAAGGCTTGCATGTTCGGTACTTTAGGTAGCGTTCCTGATTTAAAGTAGGAGGGAGAGGAAAAGAAAAGAAAGAATTGAGTTGAAATTGAGTTTTATTTTAAGGAGAGAGTTAAATTTGGAGGAATTTAAAAAAAGAAATCGCTCATTTCTTTCCATCTAGGATTTGGAGGAAAAGTGATGAATTTGATGTCAAAAGATCCCTTGTTCAGTTATTTATTGACAACCCAATATTTTTTAATATAAGATCGTTTAAGTAATTTATGGGCCATGGGTTTGAGCTGTCCTCTTAGTTTACTCAACTTGTTACAGTATTTTACTTCCAACTCTCTCCTCCACAATTCGTCTCCCCCTTCGTCTCCCCCTCTTCCTCTGCATTACTCACTGCATGTCTCTTTCTCCTTCTCTTCGCATTTCCGCATTTGGCCCCTCTCCAGATCTCCATTGGAGCCACGGCCATCATAGAAGACAAGAGACCAGAACACGCCCTCTCTCGTCTCTCGCATGTCGCATCTCACGTGATACGGTTGAAATTGGCTCTATTCCCACATATATGGATAGGGTATAATGTTTCTTCCTAACTTATATAGGACGAGTTCTCTTCCGCATTCCAAGATGCATCAATCCCTAGCTACAATCTTCTAGTAAGCTAAAATATTTTCTTACTTATTTTTTATAATATTTTTCGAGTGAAATATAAATTTTGTGTTGGTGTCCGAGGACGTAGGTCATACTGGCAGAACCTCGTTAAATTTGATATTCTTGTCTTATTATTGTTTTAGTAATTTTCTTTTTAGTATTATAATTGTAGTGATTATTGTACTTTTAATTGTATAAAAATAATCCACATGTGAATAAATTTAATTTTTCAATATTTTTCGTAAATTTACTTTTGAGAGCGAAAAAATCTCAGATATGTGCGTATGATATATGGAATCATTAACCAATTACGCTATTCATCATTATATTTTTTTTTTCAAATTATGTTTTTTGCTTCATTTTATTTTAATTTATTTCATTTCTATGTATCACTTATTTTATTTCTAAATCGATCTTATTATTTACTTAATTACGGTTTCAACTGTGGTTCTGTCTAATAAAAGCTGGGAGACAGACTTAGGTGGACCGTGTCCACAACGTGGCGGTGGACACGGCTAATGAGAGGGTGTCACGTGACGCGTTGAAAAGTCAACATTACACGTGACAATTGGTTATTGGTTGGACACTTTTTTTTGACTTTTCAACGCGCCACGTGACACTCTCTCATTGATCAGGTCCACCGCCACGTGATGAACACGGTCCACCTAAATCTGTCTTTAAAAGCTAGCGGTTTTCTTTTAAAAAATCCGAACGTCAGGATAGGAATGTATTGTTGCTGATAAGTGCATGGCTCGTTGCAGGCTGGGCCCATTGGATTTGGTTGCGGCCCACATCTTAAGTCTACTTTTCCAAACTTGCACAGCCCGTGTTGCCCATTATACATTCCAACTTCCGGGGTAAGGTTGTACAAAATTTGGTTCGAATTGAAAAATAATTTAAAATTGGATTGAAATGGATTGAATCGGGCTGGACAGATGGATTCCGGTCGAATCTTCGATCCATCAATTTTATGGAATTCGGTTTCCAGTCCGGTCCGGTCCAAATCCTGAAAATTTCGGTCCGGACCGGAATGGACCGGTTTCACATTTTTTCAGTAAAAAAATAATTTTTTTAGTATGATATTTATATTTATCCATCTTAAATTATAAATAAAATAATTATTTAACTTTTATTTTGATAAAAAAATATTTATTTATTAATAATTCGATCCAAACCGGTCTGATCTTCAATTTTTAAGATTCATGAACTCCAATTTCGGTCCAAACCGGTTCCGGTCCGGTTTTGGACCGGTCTACGGGTAGTCCTAATAATGAATTACTGACTAACCTTTCCCAACGATTTATGTGCATAAACTTGAACCTACATGTGTCGATGCCAAATTTAGGATTGCCCCAATTAAGTTAGGGCATTTACAAGAACATAGAATTTGTTATTAACATAGCAAAATCGTTCTCATTGCTAAAGAGTAGTATGATTTTGCGGAAGACATTTTCAAAATGAGAATGAGAACGACGACGTCAGGTCCAAGTTGGACATGTGGTCAACTTTCAAGAATCTCATGCCCGCATCCTTCACAAGGTAAGATGCCCGCTCGTCTTGATGGGTGCAAGATGCGATAGATAGCCCACCCTCAATTCGTATGTGGAATATCTTTCATTCAGCAATCATCAAGTCAATCATGATTTTTTTTTTATCAAATGTGATTTTTTCGTTTCATTTTCTATCATGTCTGAACCTGTACTTGGTTTGTTTTTCATACTGATCTTTTCGCTGTTCCGAACTGTGAAAATTCCTATTATTTTTCGCAACCATGAAAAACTTCATGTGATTTTCGCACTTCGTAACTGCGAAAATCATAGGAATTTTCGTGAAAAATCATATGTCCGCGAGAATTAAGCGGACAATGACGTGGAATTTTTTTAGGGTTTCAATTTTCGCAGTTCGGAACCGCGAAAATCTCTATGATTTTCACACTTTGTAACTGTGAAAATCACATGGAGCTTTTCGCAGTTGCGAACAGCGAAAATAATAGAGAAGCGAGGGTTTAAACATGATAGAGAATGAAGCGAAAAAGTCACATTTGATAAAAATCATAATAAATTCAAATCCCGAAAGTTATCGTTGGACCAGTTCGCCACAAACGCAAGTATAAGAATCGATCACAATCAAGCAACTCGGAAGCTAGCTAGCTAGCACAAGCACAAACCGACCAATCCCTGCGGAAGTCTCGTCGTTGAGAAATTTGATTCAAATACGTTTCTGGGGCTCGGACGAGAATCCATATCGGAAACTTACTCCACACCGTGCATAGTGCATGCATACAATGCTCTTTCTTTATACCTAGTGGAAGCCAAAAGGCACAAGATGAAGCGATGAGTGGCTTTAAGTAGCGCAAGATAATTGAGGCTTGCTTGCTTGATCACTTGGCATTGGATGAAAAGGCAAAGAGAAAACTTGTATGGACTCCACATCTTGATGCTTTCGCTTTTATATCGTGTCCACGAGATTGATAAATCATTTCCCTTTGGTGGCCGGATAGGCTAGTGACCCTCGAAAGCTTCCGACCCAATATTCTTTCTTCTCGTGTAATTGTTTAGGGTGTGTTTGGTTTGGGAAAAATTCGAGGGAAAGTAAAATTTGATGGAAAGTCAATTTCCGATAGAAATTTTTTTTTCTTCTCTTGTTTGGTCATGGATGGAAAATTTAGGAGAAAATACTAGGAATCTGATAAGGGCTGCAAAGCCTAAAACAACAGATTGAAAACTACATCATTTTGATTTGTAACTACTAATCACAATTTGACATGTGTATATTTAATATTTATTAATATTGTTTATAACAAAATCACCCTTTTTTTTTTACTCCCAAACAACCCTGATTTGTAGCAAAACTACTTTGTTTTGCTTGGCTGCATACTTGTCTAGCATCATGGGATCTAAATCCAAAATACTAGTTTTTTAATTTAAACAAATTTTCTTTCTTATTTTTCATTTAATTTTTCATTTAATTTTTTATCCCTAATTTTTTTAAAACCAAACAAAAAAATTCATCTCACTTTCGCTCAAATTTTCTCTCTCTAATTTTCCGTAAACCAAACATACCGTTAGGATTTGAGAAGACTTTCCAAGAATATAAGTGGACGCACCTGTATCTTCTATCACCTTCTCACTTTCTTTTATGAAATCGTATCCCAATCATTCAAATAATTTATTTTTAAACAAATATTTGTCATCAAATTTTGAATCCAGGACTATTTGGATGAATAAATTATTCAATCAATCACTAGACTACTCACCTGTTGGGTGATTTTAATTTATAGTTCAATCGAAATGATGTATTTTTTATTTAAGATAATCAATCGATCACCAACCGTCATAATTGATTATATAATATTTTTATATTAAAACATGCACATTATAATTGGTTATAGAAAACAAGACCACGTTTGGAGCAAGCTGTTTGACTTTTCGGAATAAAAATTCTTTATTTTATTGACATTTTTAGGTTGCACTAGTTAATCTTATTTGTAGTGTTGTGCTCTTTTCAATTGATTCCAAACACATCATCGGAAATCATTAAGTCTATTTGACTTGAGGATTCAGAGCTTGTTTACATATACTTCTATGGTCAATTTGGAGTATTTCTAGCATGCTCTAAAATAGTGCTAATTATAAAATAAATATTTAAAAATAGAGATAGTTAAAGAAAATCAAATGAATATTCTAAATTGACCGATAGACACAAATATTTTAACTCCATCTATGCTCGCAATTACTCCATCTGTCATCTTTTATTTGGTACTTAATCGTTTTTTTATCCAGTTTTACTTATCATTTTACATTTTTCAGTGGGTATTTAATATCTACAACTATTTTACAAAGTCAAACATTAATTACTTCATTATCATAATAAATAAAAAAGCAATTCGACACCAGTAATAATCCCTCAATTATATCCTTTTACATAAAATTTAAAAAAATACATTAAATCTCTATCTATTAAATTCGTTCAACCACACTTATTAAATATCACATTAATTTATTCAATTTAATTTTAATCGACATATATATCAACACGAAAGAGGTAATTAACACATTGCCGGAGCTAGAAAATGGTTTAGATGAGTGAGATCAGTCATACGTGAGAATCATGTCAAATGTTCTCACAAATAGGAATAATCAACGTGTCAATAGTTAGTGGGTGGGGGAAGTGACTTGAGATTTTTAGATGCACACATTAATAAGAAGATATCATGAACTCTAATTTTGACAAATCATGTGATACACTACAATGAAAATATTTCAAATCCAATGATGAATTGATATTTGATATTTTAAATTTTTAGTGTATCACGTAACGTCTTTTCACTGATCGTGTCTACATTTTATGCAGACTATGTTTCTTCTATTTATATTCACATGATGAATTATATCCATCTCAAAATTACACGGTAACTTAGAATCTTCCGTAGCTCATTAATTTACTTAGGGTGTGTTTAGTTTAAGAAAAATTTGGAGGAAAGAAAATTTGAAGGAATTTAGGGAAGGAATCCTTTGTTTGTTTAGAAAAATTGAGGATAGAAAACTAAATGGAAAGTTAGATAAAGAATAGGATGAAAAATTTGTTTAAAATTAAAGAGTGATTTAGTACTGTCTACAAAATTTTCCACCTCAAACCAAACAAGAGTAAAATAAAATGAATTTTTTAAGGGATTCATTTTTCCTCCAACTTTCATTTTCCTCTAACTTTCCTCAAACCAAACACAACCTTAAGGCGGGGTTGAGAGAATAGATATGATTAAAAAAGATGATACGTGGAAGGATTAACAAGAATAATTAAGATGGTGATTTGGAATGTATAAGTGGATCGTGAGATATTAGATTAAAAAAAATATTAAAATTAAAGGGACGCCTAAAATATGCCATTCTGTTATGTATAATATTTAACATTAAATTGTCTTCATGTAATACCCATACGTCGATATCCAAGAAAGATGCCGGGAATGTTCTTCAAATCTTATTTTAGGCTTTGTTTGGTATAGAAAAAGTTGAATGAAAAAAAAAAGAATTTGCCATGTATTATATTTTATTTCTTTCTTATTTGAAGGTTGAAAATTATAAAAAAATATATTAAAACACTGTTTATTTTAAAACATTTTCTCCATTTTTTTTCTCAACCGAACAAATGATCCTTCTCAATTCTATCAATGAAAACTACATTTTTGTTGATAGTATGTTTACTACCGTGCCAATAATAAATAATAAACACACACCCAAGCTGGTGGTTGGCTTTTGAGACCTTAACCACCACCCTTGGTTGCTAGTTCATTCAACTATATTACTATGTTAGCTAGTAGTAACACATAAAATCAACTATTCTCTTCCTCCCTTGTATTTGTCTTTTTTTTTTACATTAAACACACACACACAAAAATACACACTCACTCAACCATCAGTTTGAGGTTTTGAATACAATACCTTATTGATTACGGATAAATTATTTTACCACTTACCCACCACCCCCTTGGGACACCTCCCTTGTATTTGCCAATTAAATTTTTTATGTGCAAGTTTTAAAATTTTCTGATATTGAATGAGAGTATTTACTATTTATAAATTTATTTAAATTAACTATTATCTCAACTTTGTTAAACCATCAAATTTTAAATGAAAAATATAGAAGGACAAAGGAAATATTGTTCAAAGTGAGTCAATTTTGAAATTTTATTGTTATTATTATTGTTATCATCTATTTCATTAATAAACTCATAATAAAAAATAAATTTCATTGATGAATAATTAACCAAATTTGGATTACCATGGTCTTCTAAATTGACTTTATAGTCCAAACATATTTCCAAAAACGCTTAATTCGTTGACTTTTATGAAAAAGGAAATAATAACTTTCAAACTCCCAGGAAAAAAAAGTGATGGAAAGTAAATTCATCGTACAAAATGCTCAAAAACTTAGGAGTCTAATTCGTGCTCCACAGTAATTTGCTGTGCAGTTCAAAACGACGCCGTTTTGATTATTTGATCAACACTTAAATTAAAACGATGTCGTTAATGAACTTTTTTAAGAGACAATTTTGGATTAATATTGAAACAGCAAAATTAAAACTTCATAATTTTAAATTAATAAAATTAAAACCACCTGTTTTGCATCAAAACAACCATATTTTATATGATTTTAAATATGTTTTGCAGCATGAGATCTTAGTCCAATAATTTTTAATATTCAATATTAAACGAGATATTTATTAAATATAATATTATATATAATAATCATTATCTTGAGTATAGAAGGGTACTTTACAAAAACATTTCATATACTTCCGACTGAATTAATATCAAGTATCGTGTTGGGCATGTAAAAGCTTTATGTGGTCTAACATCGGACTTTTCTCTTCACTTTTATATTTTTTTCAAACATGTCTAAAATCATCTAAATTAAAACATTAGATGTACGATACTTACTTTGAAGTCAGATGGACGTGATAATGTTTTTATAATTTTCTTAACATTTTTTTATAATTTACCTAAACATGAATGGGTAAATATGTTAGAACACACATAAGAGCAAACCAGGCTTTTGAAAAGAAACAAAAAAAAAAGCCATTGATTTATATAGAAGGATTGATTTACAAAGTTTTTATGGTTCGACAATTTATATATGTCCAACTTCACCATAATCTTATTTATTTGTCTAAGAAATTGACTTACACTGCTCCTCTACTAGGACAAATAATTCGGTAATCTAATTAAAATAGAATTTATCATCCTATTTAAATTCTAACTCAATAATATTACTAATTACCTAATTCCAATAGTTAGTTTCACTCCTAACAATCTCCAACTTGAAGCTAATATTAACTCCTCAATATAAATCAAGAAATCTATAAAACACATAATCGATGTATCCATGAACACTATCACTTGATCAACTTTGAAGGCAAGTGAAGCAACGCACACAATATGAGTTTCTCTGTAGTCATAATTTTAATGGTTCAGTGCACTTGACTGATGAATTTTCAATCTTAAATAATTTCTGAGTATCTCTGAACCTCACCATCATCTTTCTGAAGTAGCTAACATGATGAAGGAGTATATGAATCTAACAGGGGGTTAAAGTTCTTCTATAACTTCTCGATTAACTTTTTCAACACTCCATATATAGTTGCCTCTTTGAGTATTTCCAAACTTCCCGCATTGCTCTTATTTACTATCAAGCTTTGACACTGATTGTTATGATGCACACGAGAGAGTCATTGACTAAATGAGAAAAAAATAACAAGAACATAAAATTTGCATGCTTCGACAAGTTGCTTAAATACGTAACTGCAATAGATTTTTATTTCTCATTTTAGAAGAATTGTTAACAAATACATTGTTCCTCTTTATATATATACAAAATAAAGTTAGTCCTAAATAAGTTAGAACTTCCATTATATTATTAGAAATGATTAGAGAATCTAAAAAAAATGAAATTTCCATCCTACTTGATTTCTTACCTCCTCATAATATTCTAATTCCTATAATTAATTTGACACTTAACAAAATAAACATAACTTTAAAATATATATGAAAAAGGTAAGTGACTAATATATGAGAATATTGATATTTTCGTAAAAAAAGGGACTCATCATATATCGTCTCTGAAATTGTATCTTTATCAGTTTTTTAATTCGTTCTCATCATATAAGTCCAAGTGAATTCATGCTCTGCCTCCAGAAATTTTCCTTTCCGGAGTTTTTAAGTAGGTTTGCTTTCTCTTTATTTCTGATGGTATCTATTATATCTGGAGAGTTATAAATAGTATTGTCTCATGGATGTCCCATCTCAAGAGTTCAAATCATGAAGACTGTCAAATATGATCGTAATCAGTTCAGTTCTATTCCATCTTTGAGATTTTGTTAGTTTATTAATATCATTTGAACTCATAAAATAGACTTGCATCATATTATCAGACAAATTGTCTCTCTAACCATCATGACCATGATGGTATATTCTTCGAACTGAATTAATAAAATCATATATATTCATTTTTGTCGCAAGATTTAGGATAAAGTTGAAATGTTAGCCCTTGAAATAAACGTTACGCAACATAAAATGGAAATCAGGAAATACACTTTTCTTATCAATATTCTATTTATTCTTCTGTAATTTCCCATACACAATATATAAAAAGCAAAACAGCTGACAAAATCCGTCACCCAAAAGCAAAGCTCACCCCTCCTCTCACATTTAATGCATTCACAGTTTTAATCTTTTTCATAAAGAGGAAAAAGAGCAGAGAAAACAGAGCAGGGACGCGTCCATCCGTCCTTCAGACTCTTTTTCTGCTCACCCGTTTCACACACTTCCCTCCGTCTTTTGATCACAAGGTCGGTTTTTGTTTGAATTCGAATGTGGTTGTCTTGCTGCTCATGTGACCGCTGCTGCTGCTGCTTCTTTTTTTTCTTTCCATATTGTGTGAGTCTTGGTGCTGGTGGGCTCTCTGTGTACGGTTCTTGGGGGGGTGCTCTGTTTTCTAGGATTGTTGTTTTTCCGGTGGGTTGATCGGAGTTGGACTGTTTTGATGTGATCTGATTAAAGTTCCTTTTTTTAGGTCAAGGAAGGTGTGAAACTGAGGCTCTATTCAAACCCCATTTGCGGAAATCTGGAAAGTTTCAAGCTTTTCGGGTTTCGCATCTGAATAGGAGAACGTTGCTTCGGATGTAAACTCGGCAGAGTGAGTGAGGTATTCGAAATTGAAGCCCTTCTATTCTCGTTTTAGCATTAAGCATTGTATATTAAATTTTTTACTTAGGTTTGATTGGTAGTCTGTGCAACTCTTGATACTTTGAGGCAGCTGATAATGATATGCTTTCTAAATTTAGATGGCTGATCGAACACGTATCTAATCATTTTGTGATGTTTGCAAATTGTAATTTACAAAAAAGAGAGAACTGATTCCGAATGGGACATCGAATCGGATACATAGAAATGGCTACTGTGGAGTTGTCTAAAAGAAAAACAAATGTATGGTGTTGTATATGTGTGCGTAACTACTAGGACATGCATATGTTCGAAAGCTGAGATAAATTTCTGAAAGGTGAGATTACCCGTTTGGATAGATTCGAAAGTGAAACGGTTGCGTGGATTTCAATCATTGGTTTGGGCTGGTATTTAGGATTCAAATTGCTGAACTGATGGGGAAGAAAATAGTTGCAATTATATGATGGAGCATCATACCAAGGTGTGACTCCATCATTCTTGACGTATCTATCAGTAAGGAAAATGAGGTTAGCTTATGGTTGAACTGTCTTGGTTACATGTCTTGCTTGGGCTGGCTTGCTGCAGGAGAGTAATCTGGATTCGATTTAGGAACAAAGTCAATGTTTCATGAGCCAACATGGGCAGAGACAGAAGTTGTGCCTCGCTTATATTTAAACCAGATTTTTTTTTTTAATGTTTAGTGTTCCAAGATCGGTGTAAAGCTAGTTTCGCATTTACACTTTGTGTTCTCATGCATCTGCATTGCTGGATATCACTCTGCAATATTTGACCGCATCTGCTCAAAAAGTCATGGATTCAGTCGTTTTTTTATCTCTATTTTGGACATTGTTCACACTAATGATGAACTTCATGTGTTATTTTATGATTAAACGGACAGGTTTTGTTCAGGTGGACCAGGTACTAATCCATTGCTGCTCTCTCCACCAAGGTGTGAGCAGAAATATGGAGAATAATCTCGAGGCAGGAAATGCAAGTCAAGGGAATACACGATCAACGGAAGATTCATGGTTCAGGCAATTTCGTAACGGGGCTAATCCTTTGATGGCAAGATATGCGTACGGCGTATTATTTGCTGGTGTCAATTTGTTCGGGTGGGCTATCCGTGATTATGGCATTAGGGTCTTGAAGGGCGTCAAATGTGAGTATCCATATTGCCATTCATGTAATCATTCCTGTTAGGTTCGTAGTCGTTTTATTTGTTGATATGACTTGAATGATTAGTCGCAGGATTCCACGAATGCAAGGATGGGAAAGATTGTTTGGGAGCTCAAGGGGTTTTGCGAGTGAGCTTAGGATGTTTCGTATCCTTACAATTTTGAGCAAAGAATCCTTAAAAACATGTCAAATGAGTTGCTTTGCAGGCCTTCTTGGTGATTTAAGTTAAGACTTTCATTTGGCCATTTTCTTCTCTAGTAAGCTAATGAGTAGCCTTAACAACCTGTTAGCTATTCTACTCCGTTATGTTTGCTTCAACTGTTGGCACGAAGAAGTTGCATGGCGCGAGGGATAAGTGGCATTCTGGATGGTGGTCTGTGAAGATTGTGTTTTGGATGGCGTTGACTGTCATCTGCTTTTTAATTCCGTCCATCCTTCCTGAAATATACGGTCAGTGCATCTTCCAAAGATTATACTCTTTAGGTTGCTTTCAAATCAATGTCTGGTTTCTGATGATTTGATACTCCTACTTATCTGAGCAGGAGAGATCGCACATATCGGTGCAGGGTACATTTTCCAAACTTCAACTTCCATCCTATAATTCCACATTGATGACAGTTTTTTCCAGGACTCATATCTTCGTTTACCTTGTGACAGGATATTTCTTCTAGTTCAGCTAATTAGCATTGTGAGTTTCATCAAATGGCTCAATGATATTTGCCTGTCGGAAAAATACGCCGAGAGATGGTATGGGGTATAGCGCGTCACTTCAAATTCTGCTTACTGGAGAAAGAGTCGCCGGATTTTTAACTGTCATTTAATCTTCTGTAGGCGAGTTTATGTAGCAGTAGTTGCGGCTGCTTCGTACGTCATATGCATCGTGGGGATCATCATGATGTTCCTTTGGTATGCGCCGGCCACGACTTGCCTCCTTAACATTTTCTTCATAACATGGACCTTGGTGCTTCTGCAGCTCATAACCAGTGTTTCTCTGCACCCCAAGGTTCGGTAACTGGACTCACTACCCTTACTTGGCCTCTTTATTTGACTGTGTGATCATCATGTATTTTTCTTTCTTCCGTGCGTGTCAGATTAACGCTGGATTCTTGGCTCCCGGACTTATGGGGCTGTACATAGTATTTAATTGCTGGTGCGCAATTAGAAGGTGTGAGCTCTGGTTTCTATTCTGCATATCTCTGTCTGCAAAGTCTTCCTTAAATATGTTTTCCGTAACAGCTTTTTTTCTTCATTGTGTCTGCAGTGAGCCGCCGGAGGAAACTTGCTTCAAGTCTTCACACGCACGGACAGCAGACTGGCTAAACATCATTGTACTGTCCCGACCCACGCCATGAGTTCTGATCTTTTTATACATCGATTAACAAGTTGACTTATGTCCTTCGGCGAGTATGTCAGGTGCTAACAAGGGTTGGTGTATTGTGATTGTAGAGCTTTGTGATTGGGGTACTGACAATAGTCATCGCTACGTTTTCAACAGGAATAGACTCGAAAAGCTTCCAGGTTGATTTCTCTCTCAACGGCTCCCATTTCATCGCTAGGCTTCTCTTATATTTACTGATCAAAGAGTTTTGCCGCAGTTTAAGAAACAAGCTGTTCACCCGGAAGAGGAGGACAGAACTGATCATGTCCCTTACGGTTATGGCTTTTTCCATTTTGTTTTCGCCGCCGGAGCCATGTACTTCGCAATGCTGTTGGTTGGCTGGAACACTCGACACCACATGCAAAAGTATGTTCGATTTTTTGCATTAAAATTTTCTGACTCTTTGATGACGGCGATTGCTAAAAAGTCTGGGTCGCTAACATCTTGCAGGTGGACAATCGATGTGGGGTGGACCAGCACTTGGGTGCGGATAGCTAACGAATGGCTGGCAGTCTGTGTTTACAGTAAGCGAAACCTTATCACTACCAATCATCTGCAGTTTATGACACAGCAAATCCGCTGATATCAAAGTTTTTTCCCTCGCAGTTTGGATGCTGGTTGCTCCAGTTATTTTCAAGTCGAGAGGGATGGAAGAGTCGGTATGAAAACGACAACTCCGGCTCAGTTTCTGTCTCGATTCTTTGTTTCCGCGTCTCAACTGAAATGGAACGAACACGCTTTGAAATCAGCATTGAGACAATGAGGAGCGAGGAGGTCCGAGATCAGCATACAGTATAAACTACAGAGGCCAGATTCTCCGTGACGGCAAACTGCTGCAGGTTAGCAGCCAGTCCATTCGACTGATAGCTCATAGATTGTAGTAGCTTTTTTGACCGATTGTGAATACAACATACATGTACGACCACATTCAAGCTTGCAATATATGTATCTTATTTCCAGCTTACTAGTTAGTCTGTGGCTTCTTTGGGGCCATTGAATCTCAAAATCTGCACTGTCCAGAAACATTGGTTAAGTTTGTGGCTCGGGTTAGGCGTTTGGCAATCAAGTTGTGACGTTTACACATATCATGAGTGATCATGTTCATGTCTTCTAGTTTGAGAAGTTGGCAATAAAGAGTTAAAATAGTATTCTGTTAAAGTTGAGAGGGGATTTTGATAATGTTCATCTCTAAAGTTTAAATTTTGGTGATCAGGTGTCTGTTGTAATTTATATTTATTGGGTATAGCTCATATACTGATAAATGACTCATGTCAAAGTGGAGCAGAAAGTGACATAGTGCTGAATCTCAGTGGATGGTGACAACAAGGCTAGTAGTTGTGGTCCATGATCAAGTGAGTTTGGGGTTACGAGGCCAAAGGCCCGCGGTATGGTATAAGAGTAGAGTTTTTATTATAAATACCATGTAACTGTAACCTAATAGGGTATGACATACTCAATAATATACAACTGCTCTTTTGCTCCCAAGGACGTAGGCATACTGCCGAACCTCGTTAAATCTTGTGTGCTCTTTACTGTTTTCTCTTTTGTTAGTTAGTCGAAATTCTGAACAAGTGGTATCAGAACAAAGTTAAGATGACTATGTTGAGTGCTGAATTCGAAGTGGTCAAGTTCAATGGTCACGGTAATTTCGGATTATGGCAGACAAGGGTCAAGGATCTATAAGCGCAACATGAGATTCTGAAAGCTCTGAAATCTGTGAAGTCTGAATCAATGAAAGACGAGGATTGAGATGATATGCAGCAGCGAGCTACAGGAACGATACGGCCGTGTTTGACAGACGAGGTTATGTACCACGTGATGAGTTTGTCATCTCTAGGAGAAATTTGGAAGAAGTTGGATTTTCAATTTATGTCTAAATCCCTTATGAATAAATTGTATTTAAAGAAGAGGTTGTACGGGTTGAAGATGCAAGAAGGGAGTGATTTGGCTCATCACGTGAATGTCTTCAATCAAATCATCACGGATCTCGGGCAGCTTGAGGTGAAGATTGAGGATGAAGACAGAGCAATGATCTTATTGTGTTCGTTGCCTCCTTCTTACGAACACATGGTGACCACTCTGACGTACGGAAAAGAAACTATCAAAGTTGAAGAAATTACTACAGCTCTGTTGGCCCAATACCAGCGAAAATAGAATGCATGGGAGACCTTCACAAGCTGACAGTTTGTAGTCAAGAGCAGTCAGGACCGTGGGAGAGTTTGAGAAAGATGGTTCTGAAAAACGAAACTCAAAATCAAAATCAAAGGACAAGAAGACGATTCTTTGCTACAAGTGTAAGGAGTCGGGACAGATGAAGAGGTAATGTCGAATATGGAATAATCAGACTGATGGGAAAAACGGGGAATCATCAAAGTATATGAATGTGGCACAGAATGATTCTGCTTGCAGCGATGACGATATGCTATCAGTTTCAACTACTTAGTTCGTGGATGTTTGAATTTTTAATTTGAGATATTCTTAGCATATCACACCCAACAGAGAGTGGTTCTCCACATACAGGTCAGTTAATTCTGGTTCTATCTATCTAGGTGATGATAGATGTTACAATATTACTTATATTGGTGTAGTCAGAATTAAGATGCATGACGAAATAGTGAGAACAATGTGTGATATTAGACATGTACCTGAATTGAAGAAAAATCTGATTTCCTTGGGTACTTTGCATACAAATGGTTTTATTCTTAAGGCAGATGAGAATAGAGAAACCATTAGGGTTGTTAAATGTGCGTTGACTGTGATGAAAGAAAAGATGGTGTAGGAAGTGACATAGGATTGAATCTCAGTAGATGGTCACAATAAGGCTAGCAGTTGTGGGCAAGAATTAAGTGGACTTAGGGTTGTGGGGCCAAAGGCCCACGATATGGTGTATAAATATAGTTTCTATTATAAATAGCATGTAACTGTAAAACAACATACTCAATAATATACAATTGCTCTTTTGCTCCCGAGGACGTAAGCACACTGCTGAACCTCATTAAATTTTGTGTGCTCTTTACTGTTTTCTTTTTTGTTAGTTAGCCGAAATTCTCAACAATATTTATACTATTTAAAAAAAGCTTCGATTAATTGTTCCCATGATTGTAGGATGACATTGTTAATACAATCTCACCGTCACTGCCATTTTCCTCAAACTTGGCGCATATATGACATCTGGAATCTCTCATGGTTGCACAACAAAAATTCCATTCCTATAATGTTGTGCATGGCATCCCCGATGCATAAAACATCATAAATTTGATCTGAAATTATCATTTATTCAAACAATAATGTTCATAAAAGTCATGTATATGCTTGCGAATCCATACAAACGTGGTCATGAGGGATTTGATCTGGTAGTAATCATAATTCAAATATGTGATTGGGTACATGTGTTGTAATTTATATTTAATCAATTAAAAAAAACTCCAGACTGGGCAAACGTAGTTTCATTTTATCTTTTCAAAACATTTATAGTGTGTTTGGTTTAGGGAAAATAAGTACCAAAGTAAAATGAGAAACAAAATGAAATCTTCATTTATATCATTTTATTTAGTTATGAGTCAAAATTTGAGGGAAATTATTACTCCATTTATTTTAATTAAAATTTCCATTCAATTTTTCTTTTCGCAATTTTTCCAACAAATGTTTTCTTATTTCCCTCAAATATCAGATTTTCCTGATATGTTTTCCTAACCAAAAACAACCTTAACTATCCATGTGAAATTACTTTTGGCACTCAAAACCTACTTTCTTTAGAGGATTGAGATTCTAACTTTTAACCTACATATATAATACAATAAAATTAAATTCAATTTGTATGACAGTAAAATCAAGTTTAATGTACATGAAACGGATATATAACCACTTATTTTATCAAATTCAATATATCCGATAAGGTTCTTATATCTTCAATTTATCCGATCAAATCCTATGTATTTAAGATTCTTCTATCAAATTTAATGTATCCGATGAAGTTGAAGCGGAAAATAAGATATAATGTTTTCCTTCACATTATTCATTAAACTTTTCATCAAAATGACAATGAAATAAATTTCTTAATTTTTTTCGGACAATTTCTTTATAAAACCAAACAAAAATAAATTTAAATAGAATCATGTATGAATTATTCTCTCAAACTAACCCTGAACCAAACAGTCTTACGACCCTTAAACCTCAGCAAAATGAAGCTATCATGATCAGAGGGCAAATCAGTCATTACCACAACGATAAAATCAGCAATATCACCTTTCCGGATTGAGATCTTGAGGAGAACCATTTTACAGTCACATGAAATGACAATAAAATTAATTATTCTTCAAATAACACAATATTTATAAATATCTGGTTTTGGATGAAACCACCATATTTTTGTAAACACCTAATCTATTGTAAACTGGATTTCACCGGATATATAGGAGTGTAAATAAAAACAGTTAAACCAATGAATCGAATCAAGTCAATTTGATTTAGTTCGGTTTGAAATATTAGTAGTTCGGCTACAATTTTAAATTTTTTTCAAACCGAACCAGATCCAAACCGAACAAAATTAAAATTTTATATGAAAATTGTTCTATGTATTAATACATTAGTTAATAAAATTTATGAAAAAAATTTGATTACCAACAATAAAATTCAATTCAATTTCATTCGATCTTAAATTTCTCAAACCGATAATCAATCTTTTAATTTAATTTTTTATTATAAATCAAATCGAATCGAATCATATCACGTGTAAGAATCATTGTTCTAAAAGGCGGCCGCCTAATCTCTGGGCTGTTCAAAAACGCCCCGCCTAGCCGCCTAGCGCCTAATTATTTTATATATTTTATTTTTAAAATAAAATTAAATTTTATAGGTATAATTTTATAATTAATTATTAAATATATTATTAATATATATATAACTCCGCCTAATCATCCGATTAATCCTTCCGCCTAATCCCCGCCTAGCCGATTAGTCCCTAGGCCCCAAGCCAACCGCCTAGGGCCGCCTAGCGCCTTTTAGAACACTGGTAAGAATATCAGCAAAATAGCCTTAAAAAGGAAAACAGAAATAAGAAAAAAATCCTGATAAAATGCAAAGCTTGATAAGAGCATCCAAAGCTCTAATCAGATCGTCATCGTCTTCTTCTATGCCACTTTTCTACTCTGCTGCACGCCATCTCACCTGCCGTTTTGGCAATGTAACACTCTCCGCCAGACCCTTCGCCTTCTCCCGATCGATCGCTTCGATGACTGGAAACGACGAATTCGTCAAGGGAGAGGTTCATCCCAACGGCGTTGCAGTAATCACGCTCGATCGCCCCAAGGCTCTCAACGCCATGAACTTAGGTCTGGTTCTTGTATCATTGTTTGGTAATCCGAAACCTGTTTGAAGGAGGAAGTGGAGCACTTATTTGTGTGTGTGAGTGAAATGAGTGAGCGGTCTGAGGCTGGAAGTTACGCGGCCTTACTTGATTTAGTTTATGCTTTTTCGAATTTTCAGACTGTGTTTGGTTTAGGGAAAATTTGATGCAAACAAAAATTTGAAGGAGAGAAATTTATAATGATTCCATTTTATTTTTTTTGTTTGGTTCAAATGAAAAATTGAAGGAAAGTTTCAAAACTCTTTTTATTTTACTATAACTTACCATCTAATTTTTCATGCAATTTTCTTTCCCATAAATTTTCTCTTAACCAAAGACACCCTTAATGGCATGAAGTACTGTGACTGAAATATATGAGGGTTCCGGGACAGGTGAAATTGAGGGTTTTATTTTTGGGAAGCTGAAAAAAAAGGGGAATTTAGTGGTGGAGATAAAGAGAATACTTGCATTCGTAACTTGATTGATTTTAATTTCTTTTAATACCAAGTTCGTTTTAGTTTGCAGGGTTCGGGTAAATTGATGATTGTTGACTATGAGAAATGTTTTTGAATATATTTGAACTCTTCCAGATATTGTTAAGTAAAATGCCACAAACTTGTTTGTTAAGGTAATTAGTGGTTAGATTGCGGAAATAGGAGTTTGAAGATATTTATTTACGTTCACTTGTATAATCTAATTAAGGAACAAGTTTTATGCTCAGATTGATGCATATAAGTAATTTGCTTTAGAGGAGATTTCAGTTGGATTAATGGCTTTGCTGTTTGTGAAGTTTCAACATGTAGATATGGATATAAAGTACAAGAGTTACCTTGAAGAATGGGAGTCAGACCCCAAAGTTAAATGCGTATTGGTGGAAGGCAGCACGCCTCGTGCCTTTTCAGCAGGTATCATTCTGTGAAATAAGATCCTTGTCACACATGCAAATTTTTAGAGGTTTTCTCTGACATAAATTGCTCGTTCGATGTTATTTTGGAATACCTTGTACCACCAAATATCTTTTTTTTTTCAACTATCTGCTTGTCTACTTTGAGATGCCTTTTTCTCTTCATACGTCTGGGTAAGGTTTTGAGGGTTGATCATTCATGACCGATGCAAAGATGGATTAAGGTTAAGGGAATGGCAGCTAAAATTCGACAACACAAGTTAACACCTCTTGTGCAGAAGGTTTCCTATACTTTTTGTCGCCATGAGTACTTAGAGTTGATGTTTGTGTGCATTTTATCACATGCTCTTGTTATGTTTTTTGAATTTTAGCATCAATGTCATGATTTGCTTCTTTCTTAATAGTTTCAGTGTCAAACAATGACATAAGTGTGAGTTTATCTGCAGGTGGTGACGTGAAGCAGTTAACAATCAGAAACCACCTGTCAGATATGATCGAGGTCTTGCTGAGCTTTTATAATAATTGTATAAATTTGATTTAACCATAATTGACATTGCTTGGTTTTTCAACTTCGACTTGACAAACTATTTTGACTGGCACATGCTTGGTCTTTCAACTTCGACTTGACTTGTCACCTTGGAGTTGGTCGCCCAAGCCATTTATATACTGTTTTATTTTTATTTCCATGGCAATTTCTTCGCATAAATTGAAGCAGTCCTTGTCAAAAAAGCAGTTCCTCTTGTCACACGCACATTTTCTCTTTTTCTGTTCTAGAAAATGAAGATCTTTGGGTATCTAATTCTACTATGGTTTATGACCATAAATATATTTGTCCAGGTATTTACAGCGGAGTACTCTTTGATCTGCAAGATATTTGAGTACAAAAAGCCATACATATCCCTCATGGATGGCATAACAATGGGGTTTGGGATAGGCTTATCTGGACACGGTCATTTCCGTGTTATTACTGAGGTAATACCTCTTTAAATTTGGATGGTTGATATCAACAAGTTACTAAATATTCCTATGGATTATTTCAGAAAGCAGTTCTTGCCATGCCTGAAAATGGAATAGGTCTGTTTCCAGACGTTGGATTTTCCTATATAGCAGCAAAAAGCCCTGGAGGAGGATCAGTGGGTAGCTACTCTAGCCTCTTTTGTTGTTATCACGTAAACTGAATTCATTTATTAAGGTGTAGAGTGTTTCAGATTGAGTTTCTCGTGTGTTCCTAATGAACACAGAATTTGGTGTTTCGGCTTTAGCAAGTATAAATCAATTATCAGTATTCAGTAATGTTCTGTACTGGTGTGGGCCTCAGAAATCAGAGGCCCTCACTGGGATTCTAGCTCATTTACAGTGTATTTGTAATTATTTTATTTTTGTAGCGTATGATTTATGCTTACGATGGTCATATCTTATTATGGCAGTAATCAGGCGTTGCTTGCTGCACCACGTTAATGATCTTATCGGCATGATCTCTATATTTCCTTTTCTGCAGGTGCTTATCTTGGTCTGACTGGAAAAAGAATCTCAACACCAGCTGATGCTTTGTATGTGGGACTTGGTACTCACTATGTGCCATCTGGAAATATTGCTCCACTGAAGGAGACCATTTTAGCTACCACCTTGTACGTGCTCTTCCCTTTATTTATTGGGCCACAATTGTATAGTCAATTTTCATCTCACTCGGTGGTTGGATTGTAGCTGCAATTATTATCTTTGTGGGATAATTTTTTTTTATCTGCAATTCTAAATCCAAAAATGATAGCATTGACATAGGATTCCCTTAATAGTTGGACTTTTTAACAGCTAGGTGTATCACTTGCAAATAGCATACCTGTAATTGTTTGTAATATATAGGACACGGACGTCTCTATTCAGTTTTGAGCATCTTGAATCTTGACAAGTAAGATTTAATTGTTTGCATTATGAGTTTCGGACAGTTCGAATGACCCGCATGAGAGCGTCAAAACTATTTTGGAAAATTACAGTGCCGTGCCTGAGTCAGATGCTCAGATTAAGCAACTTCTACCTCAAATCAGTTCTTGTTTTGGCTCTAAAAAGTCAGTGAAGGAGACAATAGAGGATCTGAAGAAGCATGTGGCTGGTTCTGATGCTGCAGGTAGATGGGGGGTGTTTTTGCTGAGCTCTTGTTTGATATGTATTCACTGAAATCTCTCAATTATTAGTGGCAGAGTGGGCTAAAGAAGCCCTCCAAGGCATTGGAAAAGGTGCCCCTTTCTCCCTTTGCTTAACGCAAGAATACTACTCAAGGGTTGCATCAGCTCACGGGAAAAACGACTGTGAATTATCTTCTGTAAGCTTGCTCTCCTATTTTCTTCTTCTATTCTCTCCGCTGAAAACTGCCAAGTCACACAATGTGACATCTTTCTCACATGTCCTTGTAGCTACCTGGTGTGATGAAAACTGAATATCGCATTGCCTTGAGGTCTTCCATACGAGGTGACTTTACTGAAGGTGTTCGTGCAGTGCTTGTGGATAAGGATCAGGTTCTTTATTCCTTGTCTCTTAATTTCACCAGTTAAAAACTAGCTTTAGCTTGAAATTGTAACTTGTGATATTTGCGTCGATGCATGATTTTGTGGATTCTAATTCTATATATTTTCTCTCATATATCCCTGGCTTTCACTTTGATGTTGTTGGTATACTGATCAACTTCTATGTTGTTCTATAATATTTCCTTGTCTAGTTCATGTGATGATCATCACTCTGATTCATATAATTTTATTCACACAGAACCCGAAGTGGAATCCTTCTAGTTTGGAGGAAGTAGATCCACAGGAAGTAGATGCTCTATTTGCCCCGCTGAGCCCTGAAGTTGGAGAATTGAGAATCTGATTGTTGAATATTGATTCCAATATTAGATTTGCCTCATGGCTGTCAATATGCGTGTATTGATTTCATCTTTTGATTTGCCTCATGTCTTTCAGTTGGCTCTTTCTGGTAGGGAATGAAGCAGGCATCAAAATTCTATCCAAAAGCTGTGGGTACTCGGTAGAACCTGAATAATCCATTGGAAAAACATTGGTGTATATTTAATACTTTACTTCTGTTCTCAGGATGGTACTGTAAGTTTACAACAAACCCCCAAATTTACTACCGCATTTGTAAGTCGGACACTCTTCCCTTTGTCCTAAACATTTATCATTGGTTGATTTTTTTTTTTTTTGACTTTCCAGCGTGCCACGTGATGACTTTTCATTGGTGGTGTCCACCGCCATGTGGTGGGCACATACCATCCAAGAATTTCTTGTATAATCAGTTTAGGAAATGGGTATGAGGGAGGCGCAATTACACTTCAAGTTTTCAAATAACAATTTAAAATTGCGACTATGCTTAGTAAACAAATTAGAATTATATATTGTAATTTTCAACTAGTAGAATAGAATGAAAATTAATAAAACAAAAAACAGGCCATCTGGGATGTCAACGAATGGTAAAGAGAATGAAGGGGTGAATTACAATTCCTACAATTAGAGTTTGAATGTCTTGGTGGTTGGGTGACTGTGTTGTAATTCACATTTATTAATTTTTTTTCAAAAAAGTTAAAATAATAAATAAAACAAAAATAGGATATAATAATTTTGAAAGAGAGACATATTGAGAAAAAAAAAAGGTTACCAGGAATTTGAAATGGGGTAAAGGGAAAATGAGGGCAAAAGCAAAAAACTACTCATGAATAGGGTTAGCATATTCATTCTTATCCATCTTATTTGGAATGCACTTATCAATAGCTTTTTGATGATATATGCACATACCAAAGTGTATCAATAAAGGCCCAAGCAGGTCTCCTTTAACAAAAATGAAAATTTATATGTTATGGCGAGATCTTAACACGTCGATTCAGGCTGGAAAGCTGACCACTTTGATGAGGTCTAATCTCTCTTTCACTAAAAGCTTACCCCCTCTTAGTCAATCAATCCTTCTTCATACTTAACAAGTCATCAAAGCCCTTTTGTGTCTCTACCTTTGATGAACAAAATAGTATGTTATTCCCACTAGCTTTTAGATGCTTAACTGATATACCTGCACCGGCATCCAATGGCCGTCATGTCCCTCACTTAGCATATTCGCGACTAAGATAGACAAGTTATATATGATGATACAGCTGATCCGTCGGAACTGACATTCTTGTACAGAAAACTATTGAACGCGAAAAAGACAGGTTAGTCGATGAGAAATGCAGATGGATAGCTCAAAGTCCAGAATGAATAAAGCCATAGATTATGAAACTGTGAAAGAAAAGAAGCATTAGAAATACATGAGTGTCCCCCCATTCTATCTTTACACTTTTGGCAGCAGTTGGATAAAATAGTACAAGTTGTTATAGTCATGGGAGATGTGAGAGCATTTGGCATGTTAAATGGTTTGGTGTGTCATAACTTGGTGATTGAATCAGAGAAAGGAATAATAATCTTCTCCACTTTTCACTCACTATATGCTATCTCATCTCATAATTAACTCCTACAAAAAAAAAAAAAAAAATCCATTCTCTTTGGGAAACATGAGGGGAGGATTTCCTGGTCATGAAGTTGGGGTTGTGGTTTTTGTTCTCTTGACGAATGTGGCCGTCATAGGCTCGAGCAGCGTCGGAGTTAACTGGGGAACCAGGGCGACCCACCAGCTCCCGCCGGACTTGGTCGTGCATATGCTAGAGCAAAATGGGTTCAACAAGGTGAAGCTTTTCGAGGCTGATGACCGCATTTTGCAGGCCCTGGTTGGGTCCAATATCGAAGTCATGCTGGCTATACCCAACAATATGTTGCTCGAGATCAGTCAGGATCCCAAGGCTGCTGCGGATTGGGTTGAGGCAAACGTCACAACTTACTTCTACCGAGGTGGAGTCAAAATCAGGTGAATAAGTTCATACAAATCTGACTTCTCTTTTTGTCTTCAGATTTAAGAATTGTCAGGAATCATTTCTCACTCTTTTTGCGGGCACTTGATGTCTGACAGGTATATAGCGGTAGGGAATGAGCCGTTTCTCCAAGCTTACAACGGATCTTACCTCAGAACAACATTTCCCGCTCTCAGAAACATTCAGCATGCCCTCAACCATGCAGGGTTTGGGACCATGATCAAAGCCACAGTCCCATTCAACGCCGACGTCTACGACTCCCCCGAATCCAACCCTGTCCCTTCGGCCGGTGATTTTCGGACAGATGTCAGGGAGCTGTCCCTGCAAATCATACAATTCTTGTACACCAACGGGGCGCCGTTCACAGTAAACATTTACCCTTTTCTGAGCTTGTACAACAACCCTTACTTTCCGGTGGATTTCGCTTTCTTTGATGGCTCAAGCAGGCCTGTGAGAGACAATGGCTTGGTTTACACCAATGTGTTCGACGCGAATCTCGACACGTTGATATGGGCTATGGAGAAGGCCGGATACGGCGACATGAAGATCATTGTGGGTGAAGTGGGGTGGCCAACCGACGGGGATAAGAGCGCCAACATCGAAAATGCAAGAAGGTTCAACCAAGGATTACTGGACCATGTGTCGAGCGGGCTCGGAACGCCTTTGAGAAAAGGCGACATTGATGTGTACTTATTCAGCCTGATCGACGAGAACGAGAAGAGTATAGAGCCAGGGAGTTTCGAGAGGCATTGGGGAGTTTTCGAGTACGATGGCAAGCCTAAGTACGAGCTGGACATGTCCAGGTTGCACGGGCAGAGGGGCCTGGTCCCGGTCGAGGGAGTCGCCTACATGCCTAAGAGATGGTGCGTGCTGAATCTAAATGCGCATGATGTTGAGGCCCTGGCGGACAATGTGGACTACGCTTGTAGTCTTTCGGATTGCACTGCTTTGGGGTATGGCTCATCCTGCAACCACTTAACCGCCCGGGAAAATGCTTCCTATGCGTTCAATATGTACTATCAGATCAATGATCAACACGACTGGGACTGCGACTTTTCGGGGCTAGCCGTCGTCACGGATGTCGATCCATCCGATGGCCTGTGCTTGTTCCCTATCACGATTGTTCGGAGTGCCTCTCGGTCAGTGAGGGCACGCCTTCTGGGCGTCCTGATAGGATTTGTTGTTAGGCACTTCGTACTCTGGCTTTGTGTGATATTTTAGTGTCCAAGATTTCGAGAGTTTTAGCTTTTGTACATAGTAATTCAAAAGAGGCCAAAGTCATCCTAAGTTGAATTTATTCTTTCATTTAGATGTTAACATGGAACCGGATCCGTTGCAATTTGCTACGGCCGTCTAGAACTTGTCATTTTGGTTGTTTTATGACTATTCAATCTAATGACGTTGTTTTGATATGTGATTTCAATTGGGTAGTCAATAAATAAATGAAACGACGTCGTTTTGACATGTGATGTCAATTGAGCGGCCAACAAATAAATGAAACAACGTCATTTTGGGCCGCACAACAAATTGCAGCACAACACAATAACTGATTTTTGTTAACCTATACTTTATCTGCTACGAATAACCATGAAAAAAGTAATTAATTTGACTTTCGATCAATTAATGCATGACATGTATTATTTTGATTTTTTGTTTTCACAAATCACTATTAAACAAGTGGCTCCAAATGCCCCTAATATACAAGACACTCTATCTCTTACATTCTATTTGTATCAGGCAAAATTTGTGTAAAAAAAT
Source organism: Kalanchoe fedtschenkoi (assembly GCA_002312845.1). Lineage (NCBI taxonomy): Eukaryota > Viridiplantae > Streptophyta > Magnoliopsida > Saxifragales > Crassulaceae > Kalanchoe > Kalanchoe fedtschenkoi. Next base: position 3,825,696 of record NQLW01000055.1, read on the forward strand.
AATAATAAAGAAACTGAAATTAATTGTTATGAATTCTATTTGATTTTTTAAATTTGGTTTTGAATGTAAAGATGAAGAGAAATTATAAAAATACTCATCAATTTAATTTAATTTTCTTTCTAAATTTCCCTCAAATTTTCTTCACATCTATTTTATTTCCTTCTAATTTTCTTTAAACCAAACATAAAATTTATTTTACTTTCCATCCCGTTTTTCTTCCACTCTCATTATCCTTGAACCAAACAAAAGCATTAGTCTTTCTACTATTCATTTATCACGAAGAGAAAATAAAATGAAACTATAAACTTTTGTATTTAATAAAAATATAATATACCACTTTAAAATAATTTTTTTTTATTAATATAAATTACAAATCACACATCAGTATTCGAACTCTAAAAGTGGATATTATCAGAAATCACCCATCACCCACTTAATTTATTAAAATATTTTCTAAATATGTTTGAGCCATCCAAAATAAACACTACTCTTATTCTAGGATGAAACCATTACAACACAGTTATTTCAGTGTGAATATATCAAATATTTTCATTTTGTTCTAGCAATGGAGTCCAGTTTCTGATTGATGGGTAATAATCCTTTAGGCTTCCAGACAGTTGCTCCTCTTAAAATCTCAGACCCATCCTCAAACTGAAGCAGATGTTGACAGTGAACCTCGTCCGACTCAGTTATGCTGTCTTTCAAAGTGGTGAAGGATGTTATAGTCGTTTTAGGGGGACACTCCCTTCTGAACTCCAGAGCAAGCGACACAAGCTTATGACTAGTAGCTAGAGATTCTGGAGTACCCTATAGAAGATTCGAAAAGTAGCTAGATAAATAATGCGTGTGGATGTAAGGAAAATTTGAAGGAAAGTTAATAAAATTCATTGTTTGGTTTAGATCAATGGAAAATAGGAGGGAAAGAAAATTAGATGAAAAATGTGATTCTACATATATTAAACAAGTTCAATGTATCTTAAACAAATAACCATTTTTTGAACAAATTTAATATATTATCAAATTCAATGTATGAAATGATGAAATATTACTTTTTTTCTACGTATTTTTCATAAAACTTTGCTTGGTTATGAAAAATGAAATATATTCCCAACAATTTTCCTTGACATTTTCTTTATGAAACCAAACAAAGGAAAATTAGATGGAATCTTTCGACCGTGTTTGGTTTAGGAAAAATTGTAGGGGAAAGAAAAATTTGATGGAAAGTGAAATCCATTATGGATTCCATCTTATTTTCCTTTATTTGGTTTAGAATGGAAAATTTGACGGAAAGTTTCAAAACTCCTTTTAATTTACAATAGTTTCGTCATTTAATTAGTAGTGGGATCCATATTTTTTAAAGAAAGAGCAAGACTGTTAGTTGACGAATATTTTGTGACTTATGTAAAAAATAGTATAATCCACGAGGCTTTAAGTGACCAAAATATTGACGAATAGTTTCGTCATATATATGCCCATTTGTGACGAATATTAATGTAAAACTCACGAAATTGACCGTCAGTTATAGCCGTTTTTCTTGTAGTGTTTTCACATAATTTTCTTTCCCTCATATTTTTCATCTTAACCAAACATTGAATTTTACCAATTTTCCTCCACATTTTCCTTTCCACTAAATTTTCCCTAAACCAAACACAGCCTCAAAAATTCTATTTCCTTTCAATTTTCCCTCAAACTTTCCTTTCCACCCAATTTTCCTTAAACCAAACACAGCCTAAGTGACTTAAATCACCAGTATAAGGCATTACCTCAAGAATCCAATTAGCATACTTGGTATTGTTGACATGGTTATTGAAGTCAATGTCGCTCCATTTAGGCTGCGACATCAGGATAGGCGCAAGGTCACAAAAAATCGATGGAGTACCAAAAAAACCTCTTCGTATACTGTTTTACTTACCGTCAATCCTTTATAAACATAGTCTGCTGCAGCTTCTTCGAGTTTTGGTATTTTCAAGTTTTCGTTATGTGCATTGAGCGAACGATCCAACTGATAACGCTCAAACCCTTCTTGTACCTCATCAGGGAACTTAATTCGTCTTCTTGTCTTGTTGTTTAACAAAACGAATGACCTAATTCGAGAAATTAGGGTATTGGAGATATCTACCACACGAATTATACTGCACAAGCTAAATAACATTGGTACATAATATGAAATGGATTAAGCACGCGCGGAACATGTCCAATGTTGTCTTGTTGTTTAACAAAACGAATGACCTAATTCGAGAAATTAGGGTATTGGAAAAATCTACCACGAATTATACTGCTAAATAACATTGGTACATAATATGAAGCGGAACATGGAGAATGACCAGGTCAAATGAAATGGCCAGAAAGTCCATACATAAGTAAACATTAAATGCTTTCAAAGGATAGTCATGCCATCAAAACAAATACCCTTTTCCAGCCATTGCATCTAGAAGTTAAATAACTTTAATTTCATGTCATAAGTACAAAGGCTAACCTCAAAATCAATGCAAGATGTGTGAGCCTAATTCACAATAAATATATATAGATGTATGTGGACCGGAAAATTATTTCATGGTTTGGCATGGTTGGAGAAATATATGCAAATTAGGGCATTGGAAGTTAGAAGACAATTAAGGCAAAAATGAACTCTATGGAAGGAGCTAATAGAACTGACTAACCCTACGGTGAAAGTAAGCAATGTAAGAGGAGCTGAGTGTAACCTTGAGGCTCTTAGAAGAATCTCATCACTCTTGATATCGCGGAAAAAAGAATTCAAGCACAATACTTTCTTGCCTGATTTATTCATCCAGCTTTCTACTTGAACCACATCACCCCTACAAAAGAATATATATAAAACGACTCAGTCATATATCCTGGGGTATAACAGAAGTCGCGGATCATTTTTAATTACATGGACGAGATGAGGCACGTCGGAAAAGGTTAATTACCAAGTAGGGTACTTATCGATTTCGAACTGCAACTTGACCACCACCCATGACAGATCTTGCTTACTCAATTCCTGTGTTCTGGCGAAACCAACTCCTTCTGTAAAACCCATTTCTCTTCCCCACACTACAGCAGATTCCTTATGGCACACAAAACAGGCACATGTTGATCCAATCATCTATATATATACATATTGATTACCTTTATTGCTTCACCGTGTCATGACGAATCGTAGTGCTACAACATTGTTATAATAACTAGAGTCACTGCGGCGGAAGACTAATCGTTTCATGGATAATAAGATGATCTGTTTGGTGTTTATTATCAATTTAATACTTAAAAGGATCAATTTTTCATTAATTCAAACATCCGAGAGTTTTTTTATACTTTCTAATATTAGAGGAGTTTAAATCAATAAATAAAAAAACTTAATTTAACACTTACTGAATCGTCACGGTGAAAAATATAAATCTGTAACGAAGGAAGAAGGTTTGCCGTACCTCCCTTCGCAATTTTCAAGTAACAGCAAAGTATCGATGAGGAAATATGGGTGAGTAATCGAAAGTCTTTCATCTGAGCATGCATGTTTTTCTTTGACGTAAGATTTTAATTGTTCGACGATTCGATGTTGAAAAAAGCACCGAAACTCCCAATCGACGACTTGATAACTATGATAACAAGTCACCCTAACTTGAGGGCTTGAACATTAATGTTATATTTACACTTCCAATATGAGAAATATGTTCGAGACTTCTTACCGTTATCTACTTATGGTCGATTTTTTCTGTTTACATATTTTTTTAAGAGATTTCTATGGAGTCCCAAATAAGATTTTCGCTCACTTAGTGATGAAAGTAGGAAATTTGGATTTACCTGCAGATAGTTTAATACTGTGTTGATAGACACTGTCATATCCGAGCCAGTCTCATAAGATCGAACTTGAAAGATACTTCTGAATATGCGGTCATCGTCCATGTTGTTACTTGCGAATCTGCTGTCGTGGCTCGTCCCTGTTACCAAATATGTGTCAGCCTTCTTTGATTTCTTTGGAAGCATTAGACCATCAACCCTTTCGAGTGAAGAATAGTTGGAACCATCACCAGTTGATGAGGCACTGATTCTGCGGTGGATTCTTGTTTTTCTTTTCCATTGCAAAGATCCGGCTGCTTGCTTGTCAGTGGAAGATTTCGGCACGAAACATGCTGACGTGAGGAGGCCAACATGGAGAAATAATGGAGAAGTGGCCGCAGACATGACTGAGTAATCCAAGCTAGGCTTGCTCAACTGAAAAATGGGTGTTCATATATTTGTAAGTCATGCATGTGGTACATATCCAAATCAAGCAATAATACTCAGCCCCATATCTATACCCAAAAAAATAAACAAGACAAAATTGTGAGGTCATGCCTGAAAATTTTGATTGAACCAATGTGAGTGAAATGATGAATATGACAATGAAATGATTGTAAATTTACGACCTTTTATAAGACCTTCCCATTGTTGACAGTTCTTGTTTCAATCAATAAATGTCCTTGGGCAGGCCGGAACTGGAAATTTATTAAAATGTTTTGGACTGTGAACACCACCAATAAAAAGATATCATGTGGTATTTTGAAAAGTCAAAGTGACACGTGACGGCTTCTTATTGGTTGTGAAATTTTTTTGACTTTTCAACGCGCCACGTGGCTGATCAAAATGTCACGTGACACCACCCCATTGGTGAGTCTATGATGGACTGTGTCCACCCAATAATTTTTCGACTGGATAGACAAATATTGTAGTCGGGTTTACACTTGAGAGACCCATATTTTTTTTAAAAAAATAGACGTCAAATAATCAACAGATATTTCATCACTTATATTATAAAATAGTATAATCCACGATATTTTACATGACAAACATATTGATAAAATTATTTGTCAAATTATGCCTATTTGTGACAATTTTTGATGTAAAATTCATGAAATTGACTTTGCACAATAATCAGTTTTCTTGCAGTGTTGGCTTTTGCAGGGAGGGGTTTTGTAAAAACAACCAATACTTTAAGAAATTACACTATAGACGATGTTTATTGGTAAAAAAATGATGTTTCTAGTGTGTCGTCTAAAACTAGCTATAACATAGAGACAACACTTGTTACATACGTGCGCCGTATTTGCGTTTTACAGTAGACAACATTTATTATCTTTAAGCGTTATTTACAATATATACTTTAAACGCTCTTTGTAATCTAGAAGCACCGTGTAAAGTGTGTACTATAGACGATACTTGAAACGCCTGATTTACATTAGACAACGCATATTAAATGCGGAGCGCATTTAATTGAAACCTTACCTACAAATGTTGTAGCTAACAATCGTTTCTCTCACATCTCATCCAACCCTTGCCAAACACAAACTCTCACTTGGAGTTAGACCAGCTTCCAACATCACCATTACAACTACATGATCCGAAAAAAGTCACGGACCACAAGCTACGTTTCAAGAACACTGTCCATTTGATGTCTTAAAGTGCCTCCTATAACAACAAACCATATAATGAACCAAAAGAAACTTGCATCTCAATGGACGGTGTTATTGAAACGTAGAAAGAGGAAACACTCTAGAGAGAGAAATTTTCAAAATTGTCAATTTAAATCATTTGAGTTTGCATATTATATAAGGAAAAAAAAACTCTAAAGGGGTCTTGGATTATCAACTCTAGTCTAATTGTAATCTGAACTATCTCAATTTTCAAATAAGGTGCACACCATTAATGTTTTAACATAAATCGTAACACCATTAATCCAAAATAAATACTAGTAAAAACTCAAACTCTATTTAAAGCAGACCCTAACATCAGCTTCATTAGCCGCTAGTGTAATCGTGTCAGACTACCGTCAGTCTCTTCCTCTCCTTTCTCTACAACCATTGTGTCGGACCATCATTAGCCTCTTCATCTTATCTCTCCCGCATTTTTTGTATAAGTATTTCCTATTTACTCATGATGAAATTGATGAAAATTGAACCGATAGCTGTTTGTTATTATATGTCCAAAAGAATTTTACTTAATTCACCAATTCACATGAAGATACTAAACTCGATCCACAGCCATCTCTGCGGCCGCTGATCCTTTATCCTCCCATCCAGCAAAAATAGCGGAATCAATATAGTCAAAAATAGATGTGTGTCCGATGTGCTTGAGGTGCGAGAATGAAGGAGGACGATTCGAATTGATTCTCGCGATTGGAGACCGAAGTGAAATCACAAGAATTCTGACCGAGAATAGGCCGGCCAGATCTCACACGCTTTAAGAACGACTCATCTCTTCTTTCTTCTTTCCTTGCAATTATCTTCTTCTCCATTTTCTAGCTTCACGAAATCTAGTTCAAATTCCTAAATCTGATCAGAGAATCTATTTATCTCGACGTCCTAATTCTACGTCATAATCCACTTTTGATACCAATTTCGAGTTGGGTTTTTTGAAGCTTCGATTTGGGTAATTCATGATAATCAGATTTTGATACCGATTTCGAACTGGTTTTTTCAAAGCTTTGATATGGGTGATACATGGTCGGAGAGAGTGAGGTTGACCGAAGCTGCGCCGACGTGAATATTATTGCCTCTGCTGGTTGATCATGGCTTCCTATATCTTGTCGTCAAGGGCTAAAATATTTATGGTGAAAAACCCTTTGCCGAATCTTTGATTTAAGCCTGATTCAAGTTCTATCCCTAACCCTAATTCAGCTCACAAGAGCCCAAGCAATCTCGGACCAGCAGCATATACGAGGCCGGTAAGGAGTCCCCGTACGAGCTCCTGCAACTAGAAATTAGTAGACACCAAGTCATCATGCTTGTTTTGGAGCTGGATGAGGTGAAGAATAGTTGGACCAAAAAGCATCGGGGAGAGGCTCAGGTCGGAGGGCCATACATACCTTTTTTTTTTATTGTTTGGCAAGAGTTAAATTTGTTTGGTGCTGTCTAACGTAGTAAAAAAATCCAATAAAAAATTAATGTCTTATTTAGAAATTATAATAGTTTGGTTCGTAATTGAGTGAAGACAGTTAATTTAAGACCTCTTTACCATTTTTTCTCCCTCTATTAAACATGATAGTGGGAGCTAAAACTTAACTAACATACCCATCATCTTGAGAATATATAATGCGCAATCAAAACATTCAGGTTGTAATTATGAGGAAACACAATTTTTCATACTGTTTACATTTTTTTTAATTTTCTATAAAGACCAAACAAGAATGTTTTCTTATTTTCAGCTCATTTAATTTTCTAACCCTTTTCCCCATACCAAACATAGAACACAGCCTGCATACAGTTATTTAGCTTAAGTTTGGTAATTTGGCTGTACTTTTATAGGTTTGCTTGCAGTGCATCATTCTGCATCATGAGGTTTAGTTCCTTAGCAAAGCAAACCATGGCGGGTTCTGGCAAGGACATTGGCACCACAAACCGATCCTCACCGCCCTTGGCACTCTTGATAGGTATAAAAAAAGTGGCATAGGGTGCGTGACCCCCTCCCCACATGGGCGAACCACCAAACTCCGGCTTCCCCCAACCATAGTCCACGTATTGTTCCCCAAGCTTCCTGACATCCGATAATGTAAATGTCGTTGCTCCAACCACGGAGGGGACATCTATCATCGACGTCACGTTATCTGCATTTACGCTAGCTTTGGCACTCTTGATTAGTTGGACGGTGTAACCGATTGGGGCTGCTTTAAGTTGGCCAGCAGTTGTCACAGCTGCTGGTGCTGCTATTACATTTCCATAGTATCCCATTGGAATGGGCGGGTTGAATTTATTCCGTATGTCAACTGCGACTGACAAGCGTACCTCCTCGACTGGGTCAAATTTTAGGGCGATAGTCCTAGCACGCCAAATGATAGCAGCGATAAGCTCAAATGTGGAGCAGTTGGAACTTTTGTTAATGTGATGGCGGCGAAGGGTGGAAACTTTGTCATTATCAAAGATGAATGATCGTTGGATCATTAGTTTATCTTGCTCAAATAATGGGGTTATTGTCTTTGGAACCTGATCAAACTCATGGCGCACCACAGTAATTTCTTGCGGAATCCTTGCACTGATAAGATGTCGCTGCCACAAAGGATGAACTGATGGAGCAGGCCAGCCGCGAGCGAACTCGCTCACTGCAGTCAAGAACTGGACCATACCCACCCCATCGCACAAAGTGTGATTGAATCGTGTAGCAAAAACGAAACCACCACACTTGAGCCTTGTAACTTGAGCAAGCACCAATGGACAACCAAGCATACCACCAGATCCAGGCACATCGAAAAGCAGTTTGCTTAAGCCAGGGATAGGGGGACAAATTGGATCACCAAACTCATCTATACTGACATCCGCATCAGCCTCAGTGAAAATGATGCCTTCCCCGGTACAATCCACGACCAGCTGCGGCTTATTGTTGCTCCCAGCAGCCTCCCTTAACCTCCCAGCCAGTGGATAGTAGTATACTAGTGCTTCAGCTATTGCTTTGCGGATCACCATCACTGGATCCTTCCCATGGGCTGCTGACTCGGATCTCCGATAAAAGTTTATAACTGGAACTTGAAACCGGAGACCTTCAAGTTCATCAATGGGCGACAAGTATTTCATCTCATGTGGAGTGGCTTTGGCTGGAGGAATGAGCTCTGGAACTCGGCGAGTAACATTGAAGTTGAGAGCTTTTGTTTCCATATGGAGATTTTGAAGCAGTGATGGCTATTAGCTTGCTTTCTATTTTTATGGAAAAAATTCTATTTATAGATAGAATATTGGGTGTTAGGGCAGAACTATAAATGCTGCCCAATTATGGCAATATCTATTTATAGGTGTTCTATTTAGGTGTTTCTCTTGATTTCTTCTTTATCTTTTGTAATGTAAATTAAATTAGATCATCTTATTGTGCTTTGCCCATAAACCATTTTAAAAATTTGTGTGAAAATAGCAAAATGGGGGGAAATAAATATGTTTTGAGCCATTATTTAGATAAAGGGCATTTCACTTTGTAGTATCTTTTATTCTAGTATCAAATATTTTTCATTTAAGGTTGTTGCGTGTGTTTTTAGAATTTTTATAAGACAATATTTTTTTGTTATGAACTATATTATTTAACTAACATAATATTCCATATACTAAATATATATTTGTTTGAACTGATTATGTTCACGATTTTATTAACTAATAAATAAAAGGACAGGTATATTTATCTTAAATGACACAAACGAAAGTATGAAGAGAGTAATAAATAAGGGCATGTGGGTCAACGAAACTTACCAGACTAATTAAGCAAAAATCATCTTTAATAGGAATCTAGAATGTACAGATATGTTCAGATGTGGAAATTTGAAAATAAATATTTTATATACAATAATAAAAACACTATATTTATTGTGAATTGTCCATTGATAGGGTAAAACTTTATCAATTCTTTTGCTTGTCTTATTAGCATTTTGAATCATTTCTTATTAAAATTTAGGAAATAAAAAGCTTATTTTGTCTAGGTCATATATATTCAAATAAGAGAAGTAATTTCTTCAGGAGCGTTTAATGAACGAACCAACACGCGGGGTTAATTTTTTTTTAAAAAAAAATTGCAATGCTAAAATATCAAAATCGGGAACTTCAAGAGTCAATTTGCAATTTTGGAAAAATCTAGCACGCGTGGATATTTTTAGTTTGTGTAAACATAACACGCAACACTCGTGTGGGCTCAACAAAGATAAAACACGTGTCCGATCATAGTTATTAGAATTGGATCAGATTGATTGGTTCAATCGATTCGATAGAGAACCGAATCTAGTATCGGTGCGATTTAAAATTAATATTGAATTGCATTACGAATAAGTGAAATCAGATAAACCGGTCGGTATATTACAAAATCATTGAACCTGACCAATCGAACCAATTTATTATAATTAATGATTTAATTAAAGTTTAATTACATATGATCCAAATCTAAAAATTCATTTTACTAGAAATTACAGAGGTGGGATTCAAACCCAGCTCTTTGGAAGCCAAAACGGACGCTCTAACCATCAGTCTATCAATTTGTTTTGATGTTCTTTTGATAATTAGCAGACTAAATTTCATATATAATAAGTATTACATGTAATTGGACTGGTCCAACCGGTTTGAACAGTCAGCTCAACTGAAAAAACAAGAACCGAAGTTCTGACAGAATCTACCTTTGATCTGGTTCCGATAACTAGGTGCTAGATAACTTAACATGGGAGAGCACCTGTGCCTGTATATTTGAGCACGTGTGAAGACTCTATATTGCTTGAGTGACTACTTATGCGGCACTGATGTAAGCAATTGACCGTGTTGACCACAAGCCTTTTACAAACTATAAACACGAAATATGCATTCAAATAGACTACCATATCTCATATCTTTCATTGCAAAATCCAATTCTATAGGTGGAGGTCAAGTCAGACATAATTAAGAAGGTCAATGGATGTCAGCATAAGCAGAAAGGAGTACGATGTTGTACTTGTGTCGCGATCTACTAAGAGATTAAACCGATTGGCATTATTGAGAAGGGATGTTGGAACAGGACTTTTCAATATTAATCATAAGCTGATTGCGTGTTGCCAAAACGTTAAAATAGATATTTATGGAAACTAATTTGTATGGTAAATTTATTCGTATTTTTATTCTACTTTAGGATGGAAGTCAAAAAAGTTAATTGTGTTAGAATTGTTGATTGATTGTGTGAATGCGAGCTTACAATTAGGTGGTTAAGCATAAAATTTGATCGTCCAAAAATATTGAAAAGGCAGGATTCAAAACAGCAAATTCTTGAGTGTTCTAGGAGTAGGTGTTCTCGTTTGCGACGTCGTTTTATTTTTTATGAAAACAACATCGTTTTACATGTTAACACACCGCGCTCGGCTAAAACAACTGATGAATATATGGTGAATATAGAAGTCCAACTGATGAATATTCACCAGTTGTGATTCTATATTCACGAGTTGTGCATCTATATTCACAAGTTGACCAAAACAACTGATGAATATAGAAGCACAACTGATGAATATTCACCAGTTGTGCTTCTATATTCACCAGATGACCAAAACAACTGGTGAATATAGAAGCACAACTTATGAATATTCATCACTTGTGCTTCTATATTCACTAGTTGTGTATATAAGCACAAAATATTGAATATTCACCGGTTGTGCTTCTATATTTATCAGATTGACCTGCTATATTCATCATATGATTTGTGCTTCAATAATTATAGAAAAAAACAAGTGGTGAATATATAAGCACAACTGATGAATATTCACCAGTTGTGCTTCTATATTCATCAGTTGACCTGCTATTCATCAAATGATTTGTGCTTCAATATTTGCAGAAAAGAACAACTGGTGAATATAGAAGCACAACTGAGGAATATTAATCAGTTGTGCTTCTATATTCATAAGTTGAGGTAGAAAACGAGAAAAATAAAACCATATTTCATCAAAATCAAAATGATGTCGCAAACGAGAATACTCACTCCCGGGCACCCAAGAATGATTGATTTAAACTGTGAAAATGGTTAAAATTGGCTTTCAAATAATTGATTGAGTATTTAGTGCGAATAGTAATTGTTTAACATGAGTACTAGTTGTCTTGATTTTATAAAACAATAATAAAAAATCAAATGCATCAGTATAAATGACAAATATGAAAGTATGACACAAATATTTTTGAAATAGAAATATTTACAAATTAAAAGGTTTTCTTACTTTTAGGATAAATATGATAATTAAAATTCCATCAATTTTTGACAAATTGTTTAATTCAAATTTAAAATACATTCACTAAAATGATAAATATTCTCCAAATTAAATGCCACAAATTTGTAAAATTGGATATCCTATAAAACTGGATTGACAAGCATCTAATCATTAATTATTAAGAGATTTTTATTCATACATGATCTATTATATGAATGATTATTTATGTTAAAATGTCAAAAACAATATATTTTAATCACATATAGAATTGAATGCCAAATGAAGTCCACTAACGATAAGCATCATGTAACATATTAATTTTTAGGTAACTAACTAACCTACACATTTGACCAGATAAAAATAATGTAGGATTCGGTAGAAGCACCAAACCGCAATAAGAGTATGAGAACTCTATTGTGTGAAAAAAACTAAACGACCTAGTTAACCGCCAACCATCTCTTTGAACTAAAAATCATATGTGCCCAGACTATGCAGGGGTAGACGTTCTAGGACTCCCCTTAGACATTGTTCCAGAAGACCCTCACTTCATTCATTGATCATGACAGTGTACCAAATGAGGGGTCCTCTCTCTTCTTGGTGGTGATCAACATTTACAGATCCATTTGTATTTAACAAGAAAATAAGATTGAGCATTAAACAAGACAAATAACATGATTTAAATTTTGTATTTAAACAATTCAACTAAGTTTCAAATCATATTCTAAAAGTTTTGGAACCAAAATTGGTTCAAATCTTACATAAATGTTTGAAACTTGTTTGAGTTGTGAAAATACCAAACTTGATATTTTATCAATTCAAACATGTTTCAATTCCAATTACAAAATAAACTAGTCGAGGTTCAATTAAAATTTAATATAAAAATTTAATTCAAATAGTAATTATCAAATATAATAAACTGTGACTCAAAAATAGTTAATGCAATCTTGATAATTGTAAAATCATAAATGTATATTCCTTGATTCAAATATATTCAGATCAAATATTAATTAAAAATAATTCTAATCTTTGTAAACTGATGAAATAATATAAGTTTGTATTTATTAAAGTGTAAATATATAAATTAAATTGTATATACTTAGAAGCATGTGAGACAAAGTAGAGAATGATCTCGATGATGCGGTGAGCTTATTATTGCAGATAAATGTAATTATTAGAGAAAAAATTCAAAAGAAAATTTGGACAAGAATTGACCATTCCATGTGAAAGCTACCGACGCTTAAGACGTGTCCAACTTTTTCTGATTTACGCCATTTTAACCGAAGATTCGTAGTTTAGGAATTATGTGGAAACGGAGAAGGCCTGAGCATATTAAAATGGCATTGTACATATCATTCAAATTATGTTTTAAAATTATCTTTTTTATATGGGTAAAATATAAAAATATATAAAAAATTATTACCTATTTTCAAATTAAGTATCGAATTTTACCGAACTTTTTAATTTTTCAATTCAAATAGTATACACAAACAATTAACATGAAATAATAAAATTAATTTAAAAATGCAATTATTTAATTAAAATTTTAAAATTTACATAAATATATGAGTTACATAATTTAATAAGAATTAAAAAAAGCATGTAATCAACAGCAGCAAATTGAGTGACAGAAGCCGTAAGAGTAAAAAGCTTTTGTTGATGCCACTTTCCACTGCGACACGTGTATGAATACGATGTAGCAAGAGTCACATGTAGAGACTGTCCGACTCATCTCCTGTCCATCACAAAAATCAACTTCCTTCTAGCGAGCTCTCTCACATGGATACAACCATCGGATCGCTCAGCTCCGCCAAGCCCGCAACCAACCTGATCGGATCCCTTCCCGCAAACGCCACCCTCGGCCGCCACCTCGCCCGCCGCCTCGTCCAGATCGGCGTCTCTGACGTCTTCTCCGTCCCCGGCGACTTCAACCTCACTCTCCTCGACCACCTCATCGCCGACCCCGCCCTCAACCTCGTCGGCTGCTGCAACGAGCTCAACGCCGGCTACGCCGCTGACGGCTTCGCTCGGTCACGGGGAGTCGGTGCTTGCGTCGTCACCTTCACCGTCG
>NQLW01000055.1:3846228-3861402 GCA_002312845.1 Kalanchoe fedtschenkoi
GCCGACGGTGAAGGTGACGACGCAAGCACCGACTCCCCGTGACCGAGCGAAGCCGTCAGCGGCGTAGCCGGCGTTGAGCTCGTTGCAGCAGCCGACGAGGTTGAGGGCGGGGTCGGCGATGAGGTGGTCGAGGAGAGTGAGGTTGAAGTCGCCGGGGACGGAGAAGACGTCAGTGACGCCGATCTGGACGAGGCGGCGGGCGAGGTGGCTGCCGATGGTGGCGTCGGATGAGTTGAAGAAGGTGGAGGCGCCTGTGGGAAGGGATCCGATTTGGTTGGTTGCGGGCTTGGTGGAGCTGAGCGATCCGATGGTTGTATCCATGAGAACACGAACGAGCCTACAAGTTAAGACTCTACTTGGGAAATGAGTTGGAGTTGTGGTTCGTTCCTAATGTCTCTACATGCTACTTGTTATATCATACTCCATCCTTCCTCTATTTACATGTGGTTTAACATTAATTTAAATAGATTAAGGTGAATTAATTCTAACGAATGAATAAATTTAATGAATGAGTAGTTGATATTTTTATAAAAAAATTCGTGTAAAAAGTAAAATTAATAGATGATTACTGATGGAGAATGTGTTTTTATTCAATATGATTATGAACTGATTAATATTTGACATTTTACAATAGTTGTTGACATTAAATATGTATTGAAAATTATTAAGTGACAAATAAAAATGAAAAAAAAAATCAGTTAAATAACTTGTAAAAGATAATAGATGAAGTAGTTTTGGGGATTGAATGACATGCATCATCAAAAAGCTATACTTTCACGAGAAAGTTTTGGTGGATATGGCGCACCGACATGTGAATTATGGACGCTATAATACATATATGTTACATGTTGAACTAAAAAATGAAAATGATATCTGATAAGTATTTATTAATTTTAATTTTTTTATTTTTTAATTTGTAATATGGTTGATCAAACTGTCACGTGATGTAATTTTTTTTAATTTATAATTGAGATGGTGAACCATGTCCATCCAACACTGACTCTACTTTTACCCATTTTGAAACGTGTTCGTACGGCGGCTTAAGCGGGCCATCATTAGTAGAATAGTAGCTAGCCGCCGCTCGGCGGCCAATTTGAAAGGGGTAGCTCATGAGTGAATGGGACATGTCATTTTCTGATTTTGATTTGCTCAAATGTATGTGCATCATTTTTCATAACCAAATCGTGGATGCAATATTTCATTGTCACATGGTCTAGCGGTAAAGAGGATGGGTGAAATTGAATAATTTTCATGATCAAAATTTAAATTCTTTGAGAATTGTATGTGCGTTATAATTTATATTTAATAAAAAAAATAAAATTAATAATATTCAATTTTTTTAAATAAATCATCAATGTGATTCAATATTTTATCAAATAGAATATATATATAGGGTAGAATTGAAATTAAATAACAGGATCAGGAGCGAATTTGAAAAATATTAATTGTTCCAAACCATTTATTTTAAAAAATTATTATGATATGCATATTTTTATAATTATTTATTAAATATATTATTAATATATATAATTTCATCTAATTATCTGATTAATCCTCATCTAACCATAGTTATTAAAACCGGACCGGACCGACCGGTTCGATCGAAACCGGACCAGACACTGGTCGGTTTGTAAATCTTATCGGATTGCATTACAAACCGGTTAAAACCGGACGAACCGGTCGATATATTAAAATATCGCTGAACCGATTTATTATAATTAGATATTTAATTAAGATTAAATTAGTCTTAATTATATTTAAAAAATTATTTTGGAAAATAGTGGGAGGCGAGGTTCGAACTGACGACACCTTTAACCAATCATACTAGCAATGTTAAGTTTTTCTTTATTTGCATTTAACATCTTTTACTTTATATTTTGTAATAATTATTTCTAATTGAACCAAAGATTAAACCGGTATGAATCGTCGATTCAACCGGAAAATCGAAAACCAGGACCTTGACCGTTTCGATCACCGGTCCGATTTTGATAACTATGCATCTAACTAATTAACTATTATGATGTTCACCACCTAACAAACCTAAAACTTTTTAAAACACTACTTTTAAGTCAAATTGGGAACAATACTCATCATCACCATCTCGTCTTACTCACTAATTCAAATTTTAGTAAAATTATCTTAAATTTCATCAGAGGATTTGAAAGCATCGCTCCGAGACCTTCCGCATAAGGTATGTGTTATGTTTTTTTTTGCAAATTATTTCGAAACACACAGTTTTAAGTCCTTGTTTAAGTAAATAATTAGTGATTTTGCTTTGCAAAAATATTCTGTAATTACAAATAAGTATTTTCTTAATTATGTCGTCTGACATTAATTTATTCATTTTTTCTAATTATTTACTTAATTAAAATTAATTATTTAATTAATTAATTAATATAAACTTATATAAGGAAACTATATTTAATTATTTAATATAACTTATACTCTCAGGTTCAAACAATATTTGTCCAATAACATGAGGTCTACGATTTGTGTCCATTTTCTAACTAGGGTTACAACCCTCATCACTCTACGCAATTATATAAAGAAATGAGATACATTTATGGATTCCATTGATCATTCTTTCATTCCTTGTCCTACAAATTCAAAAAAAAATTCTGTTTGTTAGAGGCGCTGAAGCGATTGGAAGACAGTCACTGCTAGTAATCCTTCTCCATCTGTGGTAGTCTGAAGAAATCATCCGACGATGTCTACTTCTTCCAACACTGATTAGAATTAAGATTTCACACTTAGTTTAAGTATTAATTTTATGTTTCATTATGATCTAGATCTGTTTACCTTAATTTCATGTCTTGTTTCAATTCTGGACATCAGTGAGTTATAGGCTATGTTGTATGGGTTTCAGAACGGATACAGATACGGATCCGGATATGGGGAATCGACAATTTGAGATCATTTAGGAAACGGGTTTGGCGTAGAAATGACATATTATTATATATAAATAAAATAATAAATATTATCTAAATTAAAACACTACTGATGAAAATATAATAAAATGAAATATATGTCAAAAGTTATATATCATCATTCATAACAACACTATAAACTTCACATAATTATTGCAATAAACTTATAATTTATAATTATAATAAAATAATTAAATTAAATAATTTCTTTTAAACCACCAAAGTACATGTAATTTATAAGTAATATAAGTATAAACAAATTTGTCTTAAATTCCACCCACCACTCACAGAAGACAGAAACACACATGTTTAGTCAATTCTCCTATTTGCTTGTCTTATCTATTTTCTTGTTAATGTTTGTTTTCTTCTCTTTCATTTTTTTTATTCTTAATTTATTCATCTTTTGACCCGTAGACATTGTAATTCTCTATGAGTAACACAAACCACTAATCATTTTTTAAGCAAATTAGTGTGATTGACATTTAACTGCTAATCATTTCTTTAACAACAATATAAGATTAATGAAAGTTGCCTTACAGGCCCATGCAACAGCAGCAAATCCGGTCTTCACGTCTCTTTCTCGTGCACAACAGGAGCTACAATTGTGGCCCACAGTTTAGAGAATCTCTGGTGATAGTTGCAATGAGTACAGAAGCCTTGGAAATCAAATGGAATTCTACAAGTCTGAGTTCAACAACCATAGTACAGATTGCTCATCGGTCAGCCGAGAGCGCACGACTGATGATGAATTTATCCAAAAACTGGAGCTACTTGAGGTACAAATTAGCGCACAGGCTTAAGCAATAATAATAGAAATCAAACTTAAGAAATACATTGAAAAACAAACTTATTATCTTGATCTAAATGTGAAAATCATATTATAATAATATAACTAATGATTATAATTAATGATATCTCAAAACTTAAGGAATATCCTAAAATTAATAACCATAAATCTCAATATTTAATTACACTAAAACACATTTTTTATTTAGATCTGTTGTGTATCTCTCATATGTATATATCTATAAACTTGTAAATATTTGTATGACATTAAATTTTAAATGATACATCAAAATCAAAATACATAAAATCTAAATTAAAATATAACATTATATTAAATAATTAATTTTTGCTTTTCATACACCTAAACTTAAATAAAATTAACCCCGACTAAAACCCATTAAACACACTAAAATGTCTCTAAAATGGTCCGAGATGAACCCTCTGTTTTAGTCCGGAAATCACCCTAATTGATCCGAAAACGTCCTAAGTTAAGACTAAGAGAAATCCTTAATTAAAATAAGCATAAATAACCCCAAAAATGTTTTCAAAATAACTCTGAAATGAACCCACAAATAGTCTAAAAAAGGTTGATCCAAAGAAGATCCGCTAGCGGCCCTCTATCTTTAGGTTTTTATTCTTATTGACGTAATCCAGAAACAAGTTTGAAGAAGGGACGCAATGTTTCCCGAAAAAATATTTTTCAGATATAGTTGAGGGTTTTTTTCGGAACTTCATTTTTGATCCGTATGCGGAATTTTTTTGGATTTTTTCGGGAACAGTTGACCTGCAAAAAATAATAATTAAGGTAGTGTATAATACAAAGAGTCACAAAAGAATATAAAATTCTAAATTTATATATATTACGATGCTTGAAGAACGATGCGCGGTAATGGGTATGAGTAAAAACGGTCGTGCTTTAGAATGTGAACATCTATTACAACGCTTATTCCTATGAAGTGTGATAAAAAATGTTAACCTATTACCATGCTACATCCAACAAGCGTGGTATTAGATTTTACATCCAAAAATATCCGTTTTAACTCTAAATTAAGGCTTTAGACGATGCGTGATATTAAAAAGCGCTGTCTAAAGTGACCAATACTAGCAACTTTTAATACATCTAAGTGTCATAGTATGTGTTTATGTACTCTACACAACCTTTGAACACAAAAACGTCGTCTAAAATGAACCAAAATGTTACAATTTTGTGTCCTGTCATTATAGACGGACGTTTTTTTACCAATAAACATCGTCTTATTTACTGACGTTACTGGCCTAATGCAAACGACAAGAGAAAATACTAAGATGTGCTTACGATCATAGTTATCAAAATCGGATCGGGAGTCGAATCGGTGAGAGCTCCGGTTCCCGATTCACTGGTTGAACCAGCGACTCGGACGGGTGGGCAAGGGATCGATTCCCGCTATTATCATTTTGGATATAATTGGCTTGTATTTGTAGATTTATTTTAATATTTATTAAATAGGATAATTTATATATTAATTAAACACTGAACCGGTTTCATAAACCGATCGGTCCGTAACGGTTTAGCCGGTTTTCACCGATTCGATCCGGTTGAACCCGGTTCTGAATGCATAGCGGTAATATAATTAGAACCTGACCCATCACCGGTTCCTGGTTCGACCAGTTGAACCGACCGATCCGGTCCGGTTTTAATAACTATGCTTACGATTTGAATGCAAGCACATTTAGCTGCAAAACCTAGATGTTTGCCACCCAACTTGCGCCCTTTGGCCTAATTTCTTAACTGAAGAACCACTCATCATCTTACTCCTTGTCAGAATTATCACAATAAAATTTAGTGTAAAAATATGTATTTATATAACTATAAATATAAACTTAGTTTAATAACGCAGGAAACTAGACACTTCCAACTTCTAGAACTTCATTAATACATGTGAGGCGAATTAGGTATTTGTCGGCTCTTGTGATTATACTCGGACATCTCTCTTTGGTGAGCGTGTAAATTAATGTTTATATATTGCAGTCGTGGACATGAAAAGTTTTTGCATGGATCTTCCATCTTTTTGATCTCCAGCAACCCAGTTTGGCTTAATTCAAATTATCTGAGTTTTCTTCTTTGTTTTTCCCAGACATCTACAATTCTGACCGGAGAACTCGTTACTCTTAGATTATCAGCAGCGCTAGCTCCGTCAATTCTATCTCAGGTGAGTGAAATGCCACGATGATAGTTTGTTCAATAATTAAGCAGGTTCTTCTTCTTGGCACTCTCAACATGGCTTCTTTAACTTCTGTAGTATATATACTTGAATGTTTTCCTCTTGTTAATATTAGAGAGAAGGGAGCCTGTACTACTGTTTTACACAAAAAATGTTAGGTGATTCATCTCAAAATAAAGATATTTATAATCTAAAATGTAGAATTAATTATGCTTACAAAGGAAAACCATATCATTTTTTCCAATTATTGATTTCTTCATGGTTACTGAATTGTATTTATTTTTCAGATATAATAATTTCTTGATTAATTGTCGCATATATATCAGAAAAATCCTATAAACTAAAAAATGAATGATTTTCATTTTTTATTTAAAATTCTTGAATTTCTATAAATTTACCTGTTGGAAAAATAAATAAATTTTACGCCTATTGTTCGTTTATCATGAAAACAAATAGCAATACCCCTGTTCCAGAGAGAAGTGTCTGTATATTATTTTCACACATTAAAAATGAAAATCGGATATATCTTGTCAGGGTATAGAAAATATGTATTTCAGAATTTTAAACGTTAAACTACATTATTTTAGATAGTTTGCAGGAAATTTAAATTCTCAGAATTTTAAAGTTTAATATTTAGTAGTTAGGTTTTAAGTTTTGAGGTTTCAGAATTTTGAGGATTTTAAAATATTTCTAAAAAAATTAAAAATGTGATACCCAGAAAACAAACCCTATAAACAAAAAGTCATGAAACCCGAAACTCCTAAAAACTATTCAAAATGATGTCGTTTTAATTTATATCCACTTTGAATCTTGACAAGATAATCTGAAGTGCCCTTATAAAAATTTGACCTTTTATAATATTATCCGCTCTCCTATTGGTTGGGTTGATCATAAAAAAATCCCAGACTTATAGATTTATGCATTTAATGAGGGGTATATCATAATATCTTAAGCACACAAATTTCTTTAGTGAGTAAGTTAACATATATATTCAGAGAATAATTCTTACTCTTAGTATGGGATAAAAGGAGTACTTTAATTTTATCATATGATTTAAAATTAAAATAGATAAATGCTACTTTTATTGGAAAAAATGATACATGAATTTAAGTCTCCTCCAAAATGGCCAATTTTTGAGGCAGCAATTTATTCTTCTTCTTTTTTTTTCTTCTAAAACTTAACTTCTCCTAAAGTCTTAATTGTTGCAGATTTATCCAAACGGAAACTTCAGCAATGTATACAGCAACTTCCTTTGTGCGGGTTTCCATGCCCGATTCAGATATTATGCCAAAAGCCCTAATCACCAAACGAGGCATATCTTCACTACTGAAACCCAAACTGCACATTCCTGCTGGTGGAATAAACAAGAAGTCAAACGTAGGTTGCTCAAAAAATTTATCTACACTCAAAGCGCCAGACACTATTCCAGTTTCACAATATCAAAGCCAAACAGACATATATACTGAGACAGACAATCACCGGTTATACAAGCAAACATTTCAAGTAAGATCCTATGAGGCCTCTGCCGACATGACAATATCAGTTGACACGGTCTTAAACTACTTGCAGGTGTAGCAACTTTCACTCTTATCAATCGGCGTACATATTTGAGCATATGTGTAATAATATATGTTTATAAGTCCTTCTTTGATGTCAGGAGGCTGCCGTGAATTATGTTCGAAGCATAGGGTTTGTGGATGGAAGTGGCGTAGGCCGAACACCTGAGATGAGTAAGCAAAATCTAGGGTGGGTGGTTGCCAAAATGCGGGTTGTGTTTGATCAGTACCCTACTTGGTAAGCACATTTAGTTCTTCTAAAGCACGTCTACGGCCAGAATATATATGGTTAACAATATTCACAGGAGTGACCAACCTTGAAACTGTAGGAATGATTTGGTGCAAGTAGTTGCCTGGATCAGTGCATCAGGGAGAAATGGGATCTGTTGCAATTCAATTATCCGCGATTCCAAAACTGGTGCAATCCTAATAAGGGCTTCCAGGTTACTTCACCATTCATTCTTTCAAATTAGATGCGTACTTCTGACTTTTTGTCAATTTGTTCTACTTCATTTAATTTTTATTCTATCATATTATTTTGTTTTAGTTTGCATTTTACTCTACATGCTTAAAATCAAAGTTCAAAACCGTGGTTTTATCATCACACTGAAAAAACCGTGTTTAATTACCTTACTAAAAAATCATGGTTTACTACTGTAGCTGGCATTTGCAAAAACACAAATAGAAAACTGATTCATGTGTGAGAATTGAGGTTTTTTTTTTATTAAAGTGTATTTGTACCGGTTTTAGGATCATTTTCGAATCAATTTTTAACCAGCAGCGGGTTCAATTTTTTGGACTAGTTGTGGGTAGCTTGTGGGTGTACTATTTGAGGGTCACTTTCGCAACTTGTTCGGACAATTAGCGGATTAAATAAATTTTCGCATATGATTTTCAGATCATTTTCTTATTTTTTTGGAACTTTCCTAATTTGGATTTATTAAAATAATTCGTGAGCTCAAAATTAATATTTAGGATTAATTTCGGATCACTGTCGCACCTAATTTAGGATAAATATTTTTGGGTTTGTTAAAACAATTTTGTGGATAAGCATAATTAAAAGTAATTTGTCCGAAAAAACCCTAAACAGGTTGGAAATATATCCGAAAATGTTCCTCAAAATTTTTTATTGAAAAATAATGTGATCCACAAATAGTTCTAGAATGTTGCAAAATATGGCCCACAATGGATCCACAAATGGTCCTCAAAAATTAGGTCCGAAAATGATCCTCTATGTATGCACTATTTTATGATTTTTTAATTCCAGCCGCCTAGATCCAAAACAAATGCGAAAAGAAGTCCGAAAATAATTTTTTTGGACTACATTCCGGACACTCTTCACGTTAAATTTTATAGTCCGAAAATATATTTTTTTCGGAACACCTTTTCGGACATGTTACGGAAATTTATTAATCGGCAAGAAAAAAAATTCTGGTAGTGATTACTAAGCAATATAATTATGTGAATGAACATGTGGAATTACCAACAAGTAATTAACATGCAAATGAATGAGCGTAGTTTTAATTTGCTAACAGAAAAACAATCATGCATGCAGCATCTGGGTAATGATGAATATGAACACAAGAAGGCTATGCAAGATACCGGAAGAGGAGAGAGCGGTGGAGCTGGAACCCTACTTTTACGATTTATCACCCTTTGTTCATGAAGACAGCGAAAAAGCAGTATCAAAACTTGACAATGACACTGCAGACGACATCTTCAAAGGACTGACAGTAAGTAAAAAAGTGAATTTTTTGGAGGTGGTTTACTTTTGATGATATATAGCTTTGAAATAATAAGTATGTCTTCACTTTGTGTGAGCAGCCCAAATGGACTGATATAGACTTCAACCTCCACGTCAACAATGCCAAATACATCAGCTGGATCCTTGAGGTAACTGATTCGACCTGTATGCAAATTAAGTTCACCTAATAATTAACTTCATAATTAAGTCTTACTAGCTAAATTAAATTTGCAGAGTATTCCGGACTCACTGGCACTGACTCATAAAATATCATCCTTAACATTGGAGTATACAAGGGAGTGTGCGCACAATGATGTATTGCAGTCACTGGTGGCTGTGTCTACTGTGAACACCAATAATATTAATGGTGCAGTGTATGAGACTGATGAAGCTCAAAGCCGACATTTAATCCGACTTGAAGATGGAGCAGAGATTTTAAGGGCGAGGATCGAATGGAGGCCTAGAAAATAAGCTTTCGTATCATTCAGATGTGATACTTGTCAATACATGTTAATTTCTGTATTGCATGTATGTGAGTCATTGGGTTAACAATGAGTACACGTATAAGAGCATAAGCAAAAATATGATTGAGATTCGCAAAAGTCCTGATGAAAAAAGATGGATTGATTTTTACTCTCTCAATCCTTTTTTACATGTCACTTAACCGAATTTTTTTGTCCACTTTTACTTGTCACTTAACAATTTTCAATGCGTATTTAATGTCAACAACTACCTTAAAATGTCAAATATTAATAGTTTCATTCTCATATTCTATAAAAAATACATTCTCCACCAGTAATCATCTATCAATTTTACTTTTTGCACGAATTTTTTTATAAATACATCAACCACTTATTCATTAAATTTGTCTAACCGTTAGCATTAACTTCACCTTAATCTACTCAAATTAACCTTAAACGACATGTAATAGAGAACGGAGAGAGTATATGGTATTGTTTCTCTCAAAATCCCCCAAATTTGATCATTAAGTTATTCAAAATTTCATAACATGCCAGTGTTACAAATAGTCATGTGATTATTACCCTTTGGAATTATAATCATGCCATTAAATAGTACTTAAATAGTACCATTGATTAACCGGCTGTTGGCCTAGAGGTTGTCTAACAACCCCTAGGTCAATATGGAGTCGATATGCGGAAAAAATACTATCGATTAATAAGTGATCCCAGAGGTTAGGGGTGAATAGTTCTTTTTGTGACAATTGGCAGACAACAAAGAAGTAACTTATGGTCAAATAAAATTTATGAAAAATGGAGAAATTTTGGCGGCTCTTTTTCTACTTGTGAGATTAGCCAACACCAAACAATTATATTATTTCTTGTTTATATGATTTTTGTAGACTAAACCATAAAAGAGCCGCCAAATTTCTAGTGAAGAGTATCTAGTTTTGTATATAGTTCACTTTTCACTTTAGTAAGTTCAAGTGTTGAAACCAAGGGAATGAACTTGTTCGAGTATACAATGTCATGAAAACTTAAAGCTATTTTGTTTGTAAGTCCTAGAAAATTTAACTAAGAAATTAAATGCAAGTAAACTAAAAATATGTGTCCAGATCTTCTCATTGAATCCCATAAGAAATGACATTGTATGTTAAGCAATATGTAGGGATGGAAAGTACCTGAATTTCATGGTGATTTTAAATGAATCCAGCTTTGATATCATGAGATTGTTTAGAGCTTCTTAAAATTCAGAATGGGGAGAGCTAACCAAATATCATAGGATTTTCTTGCCTCTTAAACAACAACGGCTCCCTTTGCATTTTTCCCTCCTGAGATTGTTCATGATCAAGTTGTGGCCTTATTTTTTCTGGAAGAAATATGCATAGCAATAGCATGCAGTCTTCAAGTTGAATACAATCTGGTAGTTGTTTGGATTTGTTGAAACGTCAAATTGGGTTGTTGTCAGAAGGTTTATAAATGGATACCACAAGCAATAGCAATAGCAATATGCATAGGTTGTTAGCAATAGCATGCAGTCTTCAAGTTGAATACATTACCTCTGTGAACTCTAACTAGTAGGCAAATGTATTTTTATCAACTAATTTGCAAATGTATTCATATGGCAGCCAACTCTGAATCTCAAGCTAAGAGAGTAAAACCAGTATCAAAACGATTATTTCAACAGGAGTGACTGGTGAGGCTACACTAACATCATCGATTTCTATCTATGAACTCAGTTTAGAGTGAGTTGAATGGTATACACAATGGCGTTTTCTGCTCCTAATTGTATCTTGTTAGACAAGTCTCACAACATAGCCATGCACCAGCGGGTTTGGGGCGCGAATGGTTCAAAAGACGCATAGACAGATGAAGGCAGTGAGCAGCGAGGTCAGAAAGGTGGCTGCAAAGTTCACAGCATTGTTGTCGAGTATCCTCCGCCCAGAAATACGTTTCACAGTTGGTGCTGGTTTTGAAACAACCTTCACAAGCAAGCACATGATTTCAAGTACGGATTTGTCAACTTACAAAATCAGTGTCTAATCAATGCAAATGGAAGCCCCAAGTCACATGTCAAGATGGAGAGTAGAAAGTTTAGGAAGAGGATGCGCTACAAACCTTCTTCCGAACGCTACAGAATCCACTGAACTGCAATGTGGCACCCAGTAATGAATCTATAACACTTCCACATAAGCCTGCCAGTGCAGCAAGAGGTATAACCAATAGTTGCTTCCAAGTTGCAACATGAGTGCACTCTTTGGAGAGTACTCCGACGGTGATAAATGTCAGACCAATGAGAGTCCCAGCTCCAGCTGCTGCTACAAGTCCAGCCTTTGTCACACCACCATTTGTACCTTTTTGAACACGCTGTCATGCAACAAACAATCATGGATCAATGAACTGAATTTCAGTAATAGTTTGACTTACTAAACTGGAGATAACATACAAAAAGTAATGCACAAAAATGTTGCGTTTGAGAGTCAAATGCAGAGCCTAGCAAAACGACCTGAAGATGTTTCTTTAAGCGAAATGTAAACATAACCAAAGGAGCAACTTATTGTAATGCATTCTTTCAAAATGATTCATTTTATGTAAATTTAAGTTTATGAATAAAATCAAGATGATATCAAGATTTATCCAGAAACAAGAAACTACAAATTTAAAGTTCAACCAGGTGATCAAACAGTTAAGAGTTCGTTGATTCCCAGATTAGTACCACTCCTCCCACCTCTAAAATCAAGACGCCATTGCGGGGAGAAGACAGTATATCAGAACCAATATAACTCAGTCTTTATCAAAAGAGAATAATAGTAACCTTAGAATTCGTTATAAGTCGGGGCTGCGTATCACTCAAGACCCCAAACTCTGAAGACCATGTGTCTCCGCTGCAGCACGAGTAGTGCCCGATTATGCCACCAACGAGGGACGTGATCGAAGGTGACTTCACAGAGTCCAAACACAGTCCGCTCCCGCCCGTCAAGTCCCACAGAGCCACCACCAGAATTGTGGCAATGCAACTATTGGACAGAACTTGTATCCTGAGTATAATCAAGAAAACATTTCACACATATAACCTAATAAATCATTCCTTCCAAGTTCCAAGATCTTTCGTACTGGACAAGCAAGTTCGGACTGTTCAAACAAGAATTCGTTTCTTGATTTCTTTTCATCACATGTACAATCGGATTCACTTGCAGGCACACTTGATCCATACTTTTTTTCTACTCAAACACAAAGAGTGATGAAGGAGTCAAGAATTAATGGTTACCAGTTCCTCTGACCGCCTTCCATGAAGTCAGCATAAACCAAGCGCTTCTTCTCCTGTCCAACCTTAGCCAGCACCGACGACGTGAAGAAGAACACCAACAGCATAGCTCCGAATCTACGATCAAACCGCGCACAGCAAAAACTCACAAAAAGGAAAACGATCGGAACCAATTCAGTGCTCGTCAAAGTCGTAAATCACCTGAAATCAGCCCAAAAGTGGATCGCCATGACCACGAACCCAGCCAATGCTCCGGACAAGTCAAACGACCTCGTCTTGTACGCGATGAACGCAACTCCGAGCGGAATCAGCAGAGCCGTCGCCAGTTGTTGAACTGCGATGCTATCCATGCTTGCAGGTTGAAGCGGCGGCGGCGGCGATGGAGAAAATGTAGAGAGAAGATGATTCGCCTGCGGAGATTGCGTTTGGAATTGACAGTTGGATTTTCAGTTACAACTAAGACCGATACGCCGCCACACGATATATATATATACACGGAGTTCGTTATTTGATTTTTTTCCTGCACGCAAATTCTGTTTGTAAATTGGACGTTGAAAAGTATTTTAGAGAAGAAAAATGGTTGGTATTCCATATTGAATTTAGATATATTTTATGGATAAGAAAGAAATATTTTTAAACTAAAATTTAAAACTTAACTTATATTATTAATTAGAATATTGGGAAACTTAAATATAAAATAATTTTAGAAAGATATTAAAACGTTTTTAACTAACATTGCTCGTATTTTTGGAGTTTATTTTATCATAGTTTTTTAAATATGTACAAAAAATAGACTAATTTGTAAAACTAATACTACAGCTGCAATATGATTAAACAAAAAAACGATATCGTTTTATTCTTGTATTCATTAATTTTGCAAATAGTCTGATCTATTTGTTGAACCGAAATGATTCAAATCAGCAAATGAATCAAATTGCTTCGTCTTCTTCTTTTTTGCATGTGTTTGACTGAATGTGTTGTATCTGGTTGACAGAACGGTCAAAGCGAATTTGACTGAGTAACACTTAGGATAAAAGTGCATCAAGTCGAGAGTAAAGGTCTGATGTGGCTAATGTCTTAAGATTTTCTAACTGACTTCCAAAAAATAGTTTGAAAATTTTCAAGACTTTTTCCTATTTTAGCTAAACTAGTCATGTGCCAACTGGATTATAATTCTCAAACCGAAATTGCCTAGTGGTGATGAGAATATGAAAGGAGTGGAAGAATTTCAAATGATGTTGATTCGTTTGATAAACTATTTTAAGAGATTAAATACGATTTAAAAATGAAAAATTTAATTAATGAATCTCAAGATCCGATGACGATCCATTGACTAACCCATATGATTTGAGTGAAAGTTTACAATGTCTTTAGCAGTTCAATATTTGAGTACAAACTATTTTTGCGTAAATATTGAACTTTCATTTCATGAATGACATACTGTTTACGAATCATCAAATATGTGTCTACTTGATATTGAAATTCCACTATATCAAACAATGTCATTCTAAATATGTCACTGAACTATCATCATTGTTGTGTGATTTGATAATCGATAATTGTATCATGTTGATTAGTTAATTATCAAATTTCTCATATCATTGATATTATTTATTAAACACACATCCTACTAACAAAACAAAAGAGTTACCATTAGAGCTCTTGATTTATATTGGGCTTTAAACTCGACCGGGCCATCAGATCATAACCTTAATGGTTGTCATTGACATTAAATATCAAATTAATGACATGAAATCATACTGAGAATATATATTGAACCAAAATGCTTTAAGAATATTATAAAGAATTAGTGTGCTATTTGTATTTCTTATGGTATGGGTGTATAATAATCCTTAGCTAAGTCTTTTTTTCTTACATGTGGATTAACTTATTTTGATATCATTAAACACTATCAATAAACTCAACAGTTATAAAAGTGATTTTTTGATAAGTTATAAATCATGATGAAAGCAGAATTAACAATATTGACATGTCACTATCATATGATGAGAGATGCATCTTTGAACCCTTTGATGAATGGAGACGGAGAAATGCATGATCGTGCACAAACATTGAAGATCATACATAAGTAGATCGAGAAATGTGATTGAACTTAAAACAAGGATAATATGTGGTCTTTTTATGTTCATATCATAATATTGCAAGTAAGATAATGTTGGTGTATATCTATTAAACCAGTTATAGGCTATAGTGACATTAATTTGACTGTAAATAAA
>NQLW01000055.1:3861871-3881114 GCA_002312845.1 Kalanchoe fedtschenkoi
TCGTGCACAAACATTGAAGATCATACATAAGTCTTACTCAGAGATCGCAGAAATGTGATTGAACTTAAAACAAGGATAATATGTGGTCTTTTTATGTTCATATCATAATATTGCAAGTAAGATAATGTTGGTGTATATCTATTAAACCGGTTATAGGCTATAGTGACATTAATTTGACTGTAAATAAATTTATTTATTATTAGGATATACATTGTCAAAAGTGAGCATATGATTTATGTATATAAGCACATATCTAATTATGAATAAATTATATGATCGCAGATGGCGGTATCCTTGACATGTATCAATTGTACCAACAAATTTCTCCCGATTCCAGATCTCGATCATATCTCTCAGTAGAGTGATCCTCTCTAGGCCATCCATCACTTTGTCAGGCCGCGTCTCCTCAATCGATTCACTAAGAATCATTTATTTTAAATAAAGAGGTTTTGATAACAAAATGAAAAACAGAGAACAAATTATAAAAGTGTCCAAATATAATATACAAAGAATGGAATAGAGTAAGATGACTTCATTTTAAACAATATCATCTGTTTAATTAAGAATTACATTACTGAACATAATTATAAATTAATATATACATTCAAATTTAAACTGAATATTATCTTGAAACCATAAATAGAATAAGAGCACTTACTCTATCTTCATTCATTTCTCAATATTTAAACATATTAAATGGATCTTGCAAATAATAAATTTTAGAAACAAGCCAATGAGAGAGAGCCTCTACTCGACACAAGCAGGATGGAGGCTTCGCTACTAAATAGCGAGATACACTCGTTTCTCAATCACAGACGGACGGGGATAAATATCGAAATCCATAGTATACAACAATGAGTGAATCGGGCATTCACTGTGGGCGTTTAGCTGAAGATAATGAAGTGTGGAGAGCCGAGAAGTAGAGGTGGGTCATGTCATTTCCATATTTTGATGCACTTGTCATGACTCGCAGATGCTACTATGCCACCACTGGCTTTTGATCCAGCCAACGAAGAGATAACGTCCGCATGGGCTGAAAGAGTCATCACCTTGTTCTCCGACATGTTCCAAAGCTCCAGAGACTGCGTCGGAGGAAGTTTCAGATAGAGATGTAACAGCCATGAGTGCAGTCAGCGTTAGAAAATGAAAACCCAGGCCATGCCAATCCAAATGAAAACTCAGCAATAAGTGCCGGCATTGGAAAATGAGAAAATCGTTAAAAAAAAAAAAAGGAGTACCTTGTAACATCCAATGATCAACAGGGAGGAGCATGTGGGGTGAAAAATGCATGTACGGAAATCGCTGCCGCTACAATTCAACTCATGCACACATTCCCCACCTTTGCCAGCACTAAATGACCAGACTTTCACCACTTCATCACTCACAGATGCCAGGAACTCACCAGATGGATCCCAACATAAAGAAGTGATGCGATTTTTGTGACCCTGCCATTTTGGAATACAAGATACGTTGGAGGGCAAAACCAACAGGTGATTAATTTCATGCATCCGCAAAATAGGGTGCACAGTATGAAGTGAACCAATAAGGAGTTGACGCCTTTACTACTAAGTACAGTACTAAACACTTAAATAGAGTTACAAACTTAATAGCTAAAACCTTAAGATTATGAGAATGATCCTATGGAGTTTAGGAACTTTAGCAGATCTCATAATGAGATTATAAAAGAGACTAACCTGTAACTTTAACCTACACACTTGATTTTCTACTTCAAAAATGGACACCACATTTTCACCAGCACCAGCTAAAAGCCTTCCTAGCCGAGGCTGAAATCTTATGCGCGTTACACCACCCTGTCCATATGACAGTGAAATGTATCAAAACGAGGTATATATCATGTTATAAATGAGTATGCAATGCATGAATAAATTCTTTAAATAAAACATTACCTTGAAGAATCTATAACAGGTTCCGTTGGTAATACTCCAATACCTTATCTCTCCACTTGCATCCGCTGAGCATATTTTGTCATCGTTGAGAGGGTGAAAATCCAATGATGTCACTGTTGCTAAATGTCCACTGAAGGTTCGAAGTGTGTATCCCGGCTACAATGGGTCGCCCATTTAGATGAAGAGGAACATATTTTAAAATGATGAGCATGACGTCAAACTAAATCAAATGCACATAGGACATGGGACGCAAATGCCATACATCCTTGAACACTAAACAAGACAACTTACTGCATTTTGCTTAGAAAAATATGAAACACAACATTGAATGAAAAGAAAAGAACCTTCAGTGATGGTTGCAAGCAAAGAAAGAACAGACCGCCAGACTCAAATACTTGAACTGCAGATAATACTAAGTTTTTCAATTGTTACTTGAAAAATAAAAATAGATATGCATAATTGATGTCAGTCATTAAAGACTAAGCTTTAATATGTTTGACTAACAATACTGGAGTGTCAAACTTTCAGTTGATCAATACATACAATCC
Organism: Kalanchoe fedtschenkoi; assembly: GCA_002312845.1. Lineage (NCBI taxonomy): Eukaryota > Viridiplantae > Streptophyta > Magnoliopsida > Saxifragales > Crassulaceae > Kalanchoe > Kalanchoe fedtschenkoi. The sequence goes on from NQLW01000055.1 coordinate 3,864,327, forward strand.
AAATTTTCAAAAAATGAGATGCAATTAGGATAGCTCCTAGCTATATTCAATTGTTGAACAAATAAGATCTGGCCACAGTACGCAAGGAGAGAACATATCTTACATTATCAGCATCCCACACCCGAACAGTACGGTCAGCAGAAGATGTAGCAAGTCTAGGCATGCTTGGACTAAAACGAACATCCGTAATCATATTAGTATGCTCTTCAAGAGTAGATTTGATAGTAAATGTGTCCGCACACCACAACACAGCCTAAGAGCAAAGAGAAACATAAAACAGTTGATCTATATGAACCACTTTTTGGCGCAATTTGCTATCAAATCGAGATTAATACATGGGTCTAATTCATCCTGATGATTCCGAGATTTCCTTAACAAACCTTTTTATCATGCCCCCCAGTGACAAGAAGCTTGCCGTCTGATGAAAAGTGGCAGCACTCAACTTTCGTATTTGCAGAAAGAGCTCGAAGTTCTGCAAACGTTGAACCTAGTGCAGCACCCAATGCTATGTAGAGGTCAAGGGTCACAGAATAACAAATATGACACCGGCAGTGAACAAATTAAAAAATGAGAAAACTTTACTACCTTTGGCATCCACACGACCAGCTGTATCTCTAGGGTCTCCATTATCAGGTGATATAATGTCATCCAAAGCTTCATCGTTTATGAAATCATCAATCTCAGCCTGAAATAAATAGCCAATTAACCTCCCGGAGGACAAGCTAAATTTGAAATTCCAAGGATCTTGTTCCGAGAATTGCTTACAAGGCAAGTGGTTAGTCGCTATAATATTATTAGAAAATACATCATATTGCTTGCAGATTAGTTGCATAGTGTTAGTTGCAACAAAGAGAAATAGTGTTAGATATATCATATTGCGTGTTTAACTAACTCATTATTCGAATTACCATCAAATAAACAAGAAAGAAAAAGTACGTAAGGCAGCTTTTTCTCAATCAAACAGCTTTCTGCAACAGGTATTTAAAAGAATCACATTAGCACAGCAATATATTGTGCATATGATTAAAATCAATTCAATCAAATTACTGATGGACGAACAGAATTCGGCGCTAGAAATCAGTTAGAAGTCTTTAGAAACATACAAGGATAATAAGAAAGCATACCAATTGATTTGGTGCTGCTGACAGATTGCTCATGCGATCAGAGCTAAACATTGGCATAGACTTTGAGGAAGCACCATTTGTAGGCCCAGGTAGATTTGGGATCGATAATCCATCTCCTGGAGTGTGTGTTGAAGGAGTTGAGGGTGCTGAGCTAGGGGACGGTTCAGTATTGTTTGCAGTTCCAGAGCTATTAGCAGGGCCTGAAGATGATCCAGGATGTTTCCTCTTTTGTGCAGTCTGGAACTTTGAAACCTTTTGAAAGAGGTAAATATGGAAACATAAACATTTAGATCTTACAACCATATGGTGAGACAGCATGCGGATTCATTGATGGCCAGTTGGCCACTAATGACGAGTTTGTAACCTATAAACTCGACAAACAAGAAACGCGGCTTAAGAAAGTGCATTATGCTCTTTGGTACAATTGGGAACCTGAGCGCAGTTCATGTACTGTATAATAATGACATTGATCTCTGCCTAGTCATAGGAAAATGGATCGACTATTCCCTCATTCAGTTGAGCATGACATCACTTTAGCTTTAACTAAAAAGTAAAGGTATGGTTCAGCTCTTATTCTATCAGAAAAGCCACTTTACTGCCAGGCTATTACAAAACTATGGGCTTCTGGCGCCATGTAAATGAGAAATATGTGTCACTCCTGAAAGTATTTTAGTTACAGAGGGTAAAGAACCCTTTGTGGCAGTGTGGTTTTATCTAAAATAAATCTCTAACAAACCTGATCGTTTCCACGTGAAGTATTTGACATGCTTCCATCAGCCATGATGCCGCCACTCAATTTATCTTGCTGCTGTATGCCGCGGTTAGCATTCTGAGACTGTTGACTAGAGAGTGAATGTTGCATGTACTGTTGAGGCAGTTGATTGTTTCCCTGCATTTGCTGCTGCTGCATCTGAAAGTTTTGTGGAGGTACACACAAATAATTAATTTAACAGCGCAAATACAACAGTTATTTTCAAAAAGATGGCTTAAGGAAATCGAATCACCTTCAGTGACATGTCATCTCCACGAGACATGCCGGGAGAACCAACTTGCAATGGCGATCCAACATTTGATACTGAATCACCCGCAGGATTGCCATCTCTTCCGAAGCTCTGCCTTTGAGTACTAAGAAGCATCCTAAGTTTTCTGCTTTCAAAATCACTGGATGAAGGAGAACTCATATTTTGCTGGGTTTGGAGCAGAAACTGCTGCTGTAAATGAAGCTGATTATAAGACTGAGGGGACTGAATCAAAGGTTTATGCTGCAGAAGACCAGAACGCAGCTGATCCAATCCCTACAATAAGTTACCACATACAAACATTTTAACTAGCATAAAGGCAGTGAAATGTGTCGCTAAGATATCCGATGGTGACCAACAAGGTGTTGGCCCGCAGTGAGTATGAGCTTCACTATCAAGATAAAAGGGGTATGCGGCCCCTGACCATCGCAAAAAAAATATATATATATACATATATATATCCGATGGTGTCCCGTTTATCAACAACTGGCACAGCTTTAAATTATAAATTTGGATTTCTGAATAGTTAATGTGCATTACCCAAAAAGTAATACAGTTGTGCTAAAAAACCCACCGTCAAAGGCCACCCTTTTAGAGTCATATTGCTTCCTCCTTGATTTGGTCCTAGTCCTACATGAAGAGAAAAAGAAAATAATGTAGGCAGATCATATTATCTTAATAGTCAAGACAGTAAAAAACCCAAAATTTTCTTCTTCAAGGACCAAAGACTAAGCAACTAGCATCTGGGTTCGTCATTAGTTGTCATGCCAAATGACTTTTTCTGAAGTTCTCAGCGCTATTGTGTATGTAATTTCCTCAAGAAATTTTATAAGAAATGCTCTAGGCATAGAAAACATAAAGCAGCAACTCTCGACTGATCAAGAATTCATTTCCTTGTGAAGCAGACAAATCGTCACGATGCCATCAGCTAGAGCATAATGTTATCCTTTTGAAATGCTTCAATGTACAAACTCTACAAACACTGACAAGTTCGGAGACCAATACCATTGACTCCCATAGAGGGTCCCTCCTGACCAGCACCAAAAGAACGAGGATTCATGATTGGATTTAGTTCAGGCTTGATGTCCTGCTTCAAGCGTCGGAGTAGATAAGTCTTAGCATATGTAAAAAAAACTAGTAACAAGAATATAGATAAAAGATGCTACACTATTTACTTGTGTTGACACTGGAATCTGTTGACTCCGGTTCTGAACTTGAGAATGATTTCCTGAAATGCCTCCAGGTACCCCAACTATAGTTTGCCTGCAGAAAAAACAGACATGCGTGGCAGATAGGACACGGCATGTATGAAAATAAAATATTAATGATTAATTGAAATGGGGATAGGCATTATTGATTACCCTTGTGGTGGACCACCAACACCAACAACTGATGATTTCAGCATGGACATATTGTTTGGATCCAAAAGTTGGCTTGTGTTTTCACCGAATCTCTGCCGGATAAAAATTGGTGTTAATTTATAAATGAGCAACAGTGTGTTTGCAACTTCTGAGTATCCAATTTGGTAAGATAGGAGGGAGCACCTTCAAGGCTGCGTCATCAGAGGCATCTCTCTGATGCGGAAGCTTTATGGTATCCTCATACATCTTAGTTGCCATAGCATTTGCAGTTCCAGGGTTCTGCATCATAAGAGAACCATTGCCCACAAGACCACTAGAGTTTCCATTGGGGATTTGAGGCCCATCTCGTCGATGTTGTTGTTGCCCTTGAGGATGCCTTTGCATTAGAAGTTGCTGCATCTGAAGTTGATGCGGTTGCTGCTGAGGTTTTGACTGATGTAGTTGTTGTTCCCGAGCCTTTATCATCTGAGTCTGCAATTCAAAACATAAAGCGTGATATTTAAAGCAAGTTTTATATGTATATTCTTTACAGTAGTAGCAGCAGATGGAAGGCGATTATATTAAATCTCCTTAAGTACCAGAAGAAACTATATATACCGCACTCCTTACCAACTCTGAATTCAACAAGTGCCTTTTTCAACATATTTCATAAATTTGAAACTGAATAGAAAAAACATAAAACTAGACTATCCACACATGCATAAACAAACACCTCAATGTAAGACGCAGCTGCCTCTGAATGTTTCTCGTTAGACCGAGCTATGAATATGTCCCAAAACACAGACCACCATTCAAATAAAAAGCCTCCAGGTGCATCAATAGCTGTAAATTACAAACACCAAATATATGAAGACAGGATGTATGAAAGCTCTCACATTAGTTTTGAACAAAAAAAAAATAATAATAATACTGCATCCATACCTACAGGATCCGTTGAAACTTCTCCTTCTTGTTGAAATGCCTTTGCAGAATTGTGAAACCTCCGCTTCATGAGATAGTCATAGATATATACATCAAGCCTGCCAGGCAGGCACATTACAAAATACGACAATCATTTATCAAAGAAAATGAAATAGTCAAGTTGAAAGTAGATTATTTTCATAGGGCCATATTAAACTACGAATGTGACTAACAAAATCAATGCAGCATGACAATGAGCAGGCCATTCTGGCCAGACAAAAATAAGTCCTGTATGCATCAACAGACTGGAAAACATTGCATCAAAACCACGTTTCATCCTAGTCTCACCCATAAACTTTCAGCCAATGAATTTCTGCACCTTAAACAGGTAGGCTAATTAAAAATTAAAAATCAAACCTCCAAACAGTTCAAGTTTCTTTAAGAAACCATAATTCGATCCCTGATTAACTCAAGCCTCAATCAAATCAGTTCATAACCAATAAACTGAGAGAGAAAAAGAAATGAAAAAATTCTCTACAAAAAAAACAAAAGTCAAACACAGTCAACATAACCTTGACGATGAGCCAATTCCCACAAGAAAAACTATACACGCAGATCTCCCAGAACATATCAAACTCCAAATCGAGATAAATCCGCAATTCAATCCCATTCAAATAAAAAAAAACAGAAACCCAATCAGATCAAAGCACGAAATCACAACTCCGACAACATCCAGAACACCTCATCACCGATCCGAGAATTCAATCACTCGACACACTGACACACCAATTGAATACTAAAAGATGAAAACTGGGCTGGCGATTGCTTACATCTTATCAGCCTCCCACTTCGTCTGCTGAGTCTGGTTCTGACTCTGCTGCTGCGACATAGCTTTGGAGCTGGTGGTGACGGTAGCCGATCTCCGAGGAAAATCAACGGAGGGATTGGGATTGGGATTGGGTCGGATTGAATCGAATTTCTCGGAACAGGACTTGTGTCTTCTTTTGTCAAGTCCTTACGAATTCTTTCTTCATCGCGAATCGCGAATGATGATAAAGTCAGGACTCGTAAATGTATTATACTAATTTCAGATTAATGCGAATATCTAAATTATACTTTCTCTCTCCTCTTTTATATGTCACATAATTGAAATTTTTTTCATTTTTATTTGTCACTTAACAATTTTTAATACTTATTTAATATCAATAACTATCTTAAAATGTCAAACATTAATCATTTCTTTTTCATAATCAATACAAAAATCATTCATAACCACTAATAATCTATCAATTTTACTTTTTGCACGAATTTTTATAAAAAAACAGCAATCACCCACTCATTAAATTTTTTCAACCGCTAGCATTAATTCTACCTTAATCTACTCAAATTAACCTTAAATGACATGTATTAGAGAACGGAGGAAGTATTATTCTAATATCGAAATCATTTCTGAAAGTAACTATAACAATAGTTAGTATGAAAAGAGCTTCATGATTTTGATACACCTCTAAAACTATCATAATGGAAAAATACGAAAAGAGATATGTATTATTTTCTATCGCAAATTTAAGATTTTATTATTTCTAATTTATAATTTAAAATTATTTTTCATTTTGACCACTCATGTGTTATTATATTATTCTTAATTACTTCTAATTTATTATTACTATTTTCAAATCTGTAACTTTAATTATATTTGACTGATTAATTTTCAAAACCATTATTAACATAGTTCATGTGAATACCATAAAATTGATGGCACCATAAAAGTGTAATTGATGTATTAGAATTGGGGGACAAATGTAATTAAGTTTATATTAGATTTGAAAATAGTAAAAATAAATTAAAGATAATTAAAAATAATATAATTACATACGAGTCAAAATAAGAAATATCTCTAAATTACAAATTAGAGGTTGTAACGTACTTAAATTTGCAACGGATTGTAGTACAGACCATCATACTTCTCTTATTAAAATTATGAGCATAGTTATCTATTTTTTTAGTTTGATGAAATTTAACTTTTAGAACCATTTTATTATTAACTATTTTTCAACTAAATCCCGGTAAGTGATTACCGGGATTCTAATTTTTTAAATTCCATATGAAAAGTTGAATGTGGTATGTTATTACTAGTGTAGAAGAATTTATTTATAAATTATAATAATAAAATAATTAATTTCTTACTTTTAAAGTAGGTGACAACGATAAATGTGTGTTAGAATTGTTAAATGATAAGCAAAAAGAGGGCAAATAAGTGATAGTTAAGTGACAAGTAAAAAGAGAACATTATGAGTATTAAAAGTTGTGCATTCGTCCGTATAAATGGGGAAATAAATACAATAAGTAATAAATAATTTTGAGAAAGACTTGTTTACTCCTCTCATTTATTATTAATATTTATTCTATTTTGTAATTAAAAATACATCTTCTATGTAATAGTGTAAATGCAATAAGTACCAAGGTCAATTGGAACTTTATCTCCACACATATGAAATTCTCGATAATAATAAGAAGAGTCTCTTTCCTCAAAAATAAATATTATTTGATTTCATCATCTCTTAATTGCCCAATATTATTATAATATAAAATATTATAGTATGACAAGTGTAATTCAACTGAGTGTGATCAATTTACTATTGAGTTAGAGAATTTTCAGATTGAGAGCATAAAGTACCTGTAATATGTTGTAATTTGAACAAAGATCATATGGTTGTAGAGCGTGACTTGATTTGAATATTGTATACATGCATGGTTTTCCGCTTAAGCGCCCACAATGTCTATGTTCATCGGAATTATAACAAACTCACTTTTATAGAAAATTACTAGTATAATGTTGTGAACCCATTTCAGTATTGGTTGGATGGCCTCTATCCGCTGAAACTCTAATAATGTTTCCTCAATACCGAAGACAAAATGAAACACCTAAAAAATGGCGACAAATTAATGAGTCATTGAAATAGCAACCTATACGTAATAATGTGAAAACTCACTTGGCGAGAAACCTACGATGTTAGTTAGGGTCTGGAGGCAGCTAGACCTATGTCGGTTGCCAAAGTGAGTTAGAATTTTGCAAGAGAGACAAGAAAGAGGGGTGATAAAATTGCACACTTTAGTCATAAAAGCTTCATAAGCTCGATATTGCGCACTTTAGTCATAAAATTGTTAGCAAAATGTCTAACTCATACACGATACTATGCTCTGGGAGGTGACCAATCCAGGTCTCTTATGACAACCAATATGACTGTGTGCCTGATAGGTATGACACATAGTCCATCCTTGTCAGTCACCCCTTTCTGATACAATCCATGAACCATCCCCAATTGTCATTGCTCTCTCCCTCCACTAAGCCAAATGCAACTGGAAGTACATGGTTGTTTACATCGTGACCCACAACAATCAACAAAGTCTCCTTACACTTCTCATACAGATGAGTGCCATCAAAAGAAAAAATACATTGAAAGGCTCTAAAAGCCTCAATATCAGGTGCAAAAGGCCTAGAATAATCTATCCACATAAACCGACTCAAGATCTCTTAGAGTTAAATTCCAATAAACCACGATCTCTTAGTTCCATCTACAGACCATGTCCATATATGACGACAACAACTCAAATGACTTTTCCCAATCTCTAAATAATAGCTTTGAAGCCTTGTGTCAACCCCTCCATGCTTTCAGGTATGATATATTAAATTTGTGCTTCTTTTGCATCATCATCTTAATCAAATGAGGAGAAATCATTATCCTTTCTTGAATGAACTCCTTAATTTCTCATCCGATGAAGTCCTTGTTCAGATGAATAGTATCGATAGAGATGATGTTAGCTTCACATGTTTGTGGCCCCAGATACATGCTCACAATCCACATCACTGACTTTCTCTTCTTCACTGCGCCCCACAAACTAAGCAAGACAACACTTCAAGTTTAATATGTAAGGTTCAAATTGTGAACCTTGTACTCTACTCGGTTGAGAAGTGAGTACACTTGTGCAGCATGCATAATCGCATTCTTTGAGATGAAATGTTATCCCTTGTGCAATTCACCATCAGAATGTGGATTATCATAAGTCAAATCATCTCCACGCTCGGCTATCCAATCTGATAAATTGAAATATGTCGGATTATCAAAAAACAAAGACATCTCTTCTGGTAAAACCAAATCACAAATGTTGTAGTTGATGCCACCAAATGAACGCGAAGATTCACCCCTTTCAAATCCACTACACCTCCTACCAAATTATCAATCTCATCTTTCTCTTCACTGTCAAATTCATCATCAGATTAATTTCCTTCATTTTCAAATAGTTGACTGGCTAACACTTCCGCTTCATCATCATAGTCACCCAACACATTAAATTACTCATTATCATACTCATTGAACACCTCATGATCTAAAGTCTCTAAGGTCCCCATAACAATACCGGCAAATTTAGACTTTTTGGGTGTCATTGCTATGAAACAAAATCATTAACAAAAATGATTCATTCATCATTCTCCCAAGCCAATTAAAATTATTGACCAAATAATTCAGACACAATTTGAACCACAATTATGTAAGATATCCTAACAATTCTAACTGTAGCAATCGTCTAACATCAAAATAATCGTTGCAATACTAGCCTAATCAAAATATGATAACCCTAACAAAAATCATAAGAAATGCCACAACCAGATCCCAATCTTACCAATTCAAACACTAACACATACAACTCAAACATAATTTAAACTTCATCACCTTAACAATTCAAACCCCTTTATCAATTGAATTTAAGTTCCACTCATATAAGGGTTATGGATGGCGGCGACTGTGTGAATGAATGAGTATGGGTGAAAGAGAGACCAAATGAGAAATAAAAAAGACTGTCCAATTTTAGATATGCAGAATCCAATAGTAGCACCAACGAATTGCTAATGGAGCAATCTGTTATTCATGCTAGCGGATTGCGTTGTTACAGCCTAAGTGTACATCCACGTGTGTGCCAGCATGGACCAAAGCATGACATGTTTAATAGGGGTTTAGTACCAACGAAATGAAAACGTAGGGTATTGCTGAAAGCAAATCAGAAGAGAGGATAATAGTGGAACAAAATGACGAAAATAAGGCATCCTTGAAAAAAATTTATGTAAAACATAGCCAGTTTAGTGACCATTTATAATTTGGTCGCTAGCTTTAAGTGCATTACATAAATGAATTAACCAACCGCTATTTAAGTTGTGAAGTGATTGGGAAATGACTCGCGGTCAGCGGCTATCATCTCAGAGATCAACAAAGTAATCGGTAGTTGACGACCAACACATTTAATTTCTTTTTCTGTAGGTTTAAGTGGCCGACATTGCTATATTTGTTATAGTAGTAATCATTCTTGAAAGTTTTCGCGATGACTATTTTGTCGCCTCATTGTAAATTCTTTTGTGGTGAAGAAACACAAATTCTGATGAAAGATAAATTAGCAAACACTCACACTTGCATTTGTCGATAAAATATCAATAATCACATCACCGTCCATCAAACAAAAATCATATGTGAAATCTCTGTATACAAAATTAAAGCTCACCATCAATCTTTGTTGATGACAATCCAAAATTAATATCTACCTAAAGACTTACATGTTGAAGTAGGGGTGTAAGAATAAACCTTGAAATTTATAAATCGAACCAAATCAAATCGAACCGATCAATTTGATTCGGTTCTATCATTTAATTAGGTAATTTCAATTTGTTATTTTTAGAAAATCGATCGGTTTAGTTCGGTTGAATTTTGTAAGTACAAATCAAATCGAGCAAAATCAAATCATTCTAAAAGCCAGATTATATATTTGTAGTCGTCCAATTGAAGAGATACAAAGTAAAACCCTATCTGTTAGACTACTACTTACAATCTTCACTCAGAAATAAGAAGCGGCACCTCTAGTATCTCCTTCAATCTTTTTGCACGTCGCTTCACTCATCCTCAGTCAATCTATTCTCTGTTGTGTAGGTACTCTTTTAGTTTCTTAATGCAAAACTTGGGTCTCTGGTTGTTCCTGACCACCAAATAGACTCTTAAAATTTGGTTTTGAATTTGAATTGAGTCGTCATCGACATGCCCGGTTCTAATATTTCAGGGGACTTGAGCAAAATAAAAATGATGGGCCGTTAAAAATATAACAAATATTAAATGCATACTTTTCTATAGTTAACTATTATTTTTTTTAAACTAAGAGTAAAAAAAATTAATTTCTTAGCCTTCTTATCTTAAGTGACGGTGTGTATTTTTGACTCTATATATATGTCAATATTTTATTTCAGGGATCAGTTGCAATCAAATATATTCGGAAAGTCTGAGTCGATCTCATATGAGCAAATAAGGCTTGTCAGATGCACTAATATCCTAATTAATGAATATTTAATCCTAGACGATTAGTTTTTGGTTGAGTTAAAAACTACGCAAAACAAAAGTAATTGTGGAGGGAAGTTGTGTTCAGATTATGGAAACATCCTAGGAATTCTACTTCACCTAAGTTATATGCAAACTCTCATGTTATCCGTGAAGCATAAATAATCATCCACAATGTATCATACAATTTCAATAATACGACATACCACTCAATAATTCACATGCAAGTCCAACTTCTGGGTGTTCCTACACAGCAAATTATTGACTATAATTGATTTCGTACTGTGTTGTTTTCCGATTCTGGTCTTCGTAGCTCACAAATACTAATCAAATGGTAATACACTAATATTTCTTAAACATGCAGCATGATAAATAAATTATTTAATATTCCTAGGCTAACTCCCGATTCTGATCTTCGGTTGACTAGGGCCATTGACTATAACTAAGTAAAATATCTAAACCAACCTGATTCTGGTCTTTTTGAAATGGAATATCCTAACCTAGAGGATAATAGATTTAATCATAAACTAAGTTCTTATAGCATGCATATTAAACTCTGAATAAACACGTTCCTAAGCGTCTCTAGAATAATGAATGAAAGATAAATTCGTCAATAAATCTTATATCAGTCATACGTAGTATATTCAAAGAGCACGAACATATATGGATGAAAATGCTTTTAAATGAACAACATGAATCTGATTTCACAACAATTTAGGATCCGTAGGATCCTAAAATAAAGAGACTATTCACTACGCATCATAGTAATACAATCACAATAATAATGAAAGTAAAACTAAAGAGGTAGAAGAAGCCTTAGTCTCGTGATACTCTAACTCTGAACGACAGAATCTCCGGGCTCCTATGTGTGCGAATGTGTCTAGAATGAGCCCTAAACCTTTCTATTTATAACTGATATCTGTCTTCTCTCGGCCTTACACGTGTCAGCACGACCTGGATCGAGTTATTGCAAAGGCAACACGATCTGAGTTGCACGCCACTATGAAATAGGACCTGGGTCATTATCTTGAAAAGTCTGCACGACATGGGTCGAGCGCCGACATGAACCATGACCTGGGTCGAGTTCCAAAAAAAGAAACTCGACATGGGTCGAGTTCGAGTTCTGATTCTGTATATTTACGTATTAGTTCCTGAAACTTTTTCTTTTGATGATTTGATCTCTGAACTTAACTTTTTGTCTGATTTTAACCTAGTTTGCGCTGTTTTCAACCTTTTTCTCTTCCGTATCAATTGTTCTTCATACTTTACCTATAAGAGACAAAATAAATTATAAATCACCAATAATAACTCGGAAACGACTCAAATATATTAAATATAAATACTTAAAATATGATAATTTATTATCCTAACATGAAGCTCATTTCAATATTTGTGAGAGTTGTTTGATTTATTGTTGAAATATTTTTAACAATTATGAAATGACCTAATGCTCTAACTATTAGCTCCAGCTTTGTTTTTGAAGGTAAAAAGATTGATTCTCCTCAAGAAAATGGTCAAATTTTATCGGAATTCTCCCATTCAAATGAGTTGGGTTTTGCTATTATAAAATATAAAATTTCACACGTAGCATTTGGTAGACCGCATTAGGAATGAAATATGATTATAATACCTTTATAACATGTTTGGTTTAAAAAAATGAGTATTAATAATTCATATGATAAAACTTAATATTCCAAACACGCATTTTTATTATTATATGATAATTCAATGCATTACAATCAGCTCATACCTATCATCCACAATCACACGCAGGGGAAAGACAGAAACAATATTATTAAAATTCTCATGCAGAAGAGGAGAAAAGACACGCAACAAATTTAACCACCAAGATTCAAACCTAACTTTAGGGATGAAAGACCACTACCCAAGCTAGTACGCCACAACCTTGGTGACATTCCAAACTCTTATTAATAAGTCCTACATAATAGGTGATATTGTTTATTCTTTTATTTTTATTAGTCTCTAATTCTATATTATCTATGAAACATGCGCCTAGATATTAAAATATTAATAATTTAATTGACTTTCCAAGCCAGAATTGAAGGGAAAAAATATGACGAAAATAATTTTTCGTCCACATTATTTTCATTTGACTCCATTTCATCTCAAAATCACTATAACTGAATTTCACTATCACATCTTGTTTCTCATTTTCCCACCAAATTGATAAGAAAAAAATGCCCTGTTTGGCAACAAGTGTTATTTTATTTCCTTTTTATTACTAAATTTCTTTTAGATCCTTGAAGATAAATAATAATAGGGAAAATTTTAAAAAGTTTCTAAAATTATTAATACTTTCTTAATTAAGATCCGAACTATTTAAACTGTAAAAATTTTAAACTAATTTTTGAAAATAAAATTTATAATTACACTCATAAATTTATATTACTATAAGAGTTAGACTTTAAATTATCTCATTTGATCATCAAATCAAACAATATCGTTTTGTTCACAGTGTTTTGATATTCAATTAATACTAATCATAGACGTATTTTAGAAAATTAATAGAATAAAAAAATCCTAAAAACCTTTCTGTATACTTTTTTGATAATTGTGTTAGTCCATCCTAGCGGGAAAGGGAAACTGACATTTTTTTAATATTTTCTCTTTAATATTATTATTGAATGATAGAGGTATGTTCGGTTAGAAAAAAATTAAAAATCAAATCAATTTATTAGTCATCCCTTTTTAAAATATGAAACCGTAACCAAACCACTAACATTTCAAACCGGACCGAAATGACCCGTTTCAACTCGAATGATTTTTTAAATTTTAAAAATCAAACCGAACCGATCAATTTTAAACCAAACCGAACCGTCCGGGACGGACAGACTCTATTCTTTTATAGTATTTAATTCTAAAAAAAAAGTAATCGAACTTTACGATATTTAACCAAAAGCTCTACACGATAATATACATTACATCGAATAAATTATTTTATTTTTTTTGAAATTAAGTTACATTAAAACAGGAAAAAGTAACAGCATGATCTCACTCTTGCTCTGTCGTGGTTGTTTTTCTTGTTCAATTTTCAATTTTGAATGGAATGTTGTTTCAGATTCTGATAGCATAATAATCAATCCGTTTCATGTCGAAACCCTAATTCCATTCAACCTCCGCTCGGTTTTGGGTTTTCTCCTCCAATGGCCGATTTCAGGATCCAAGCCGGCTTTATTAACCTCCTTTTCGTCATCTGGGTCTCAACCGCCGTTCTGGGTTTTCGTTCCTGCGCCGAGCCAACATCCGACAAGCAAGCTTTGATCGACTTCATCTCCAGAATTCGACACATCAGTAGCCGTGTCAGATGGGACTTGTCCACCCCCGCCTGCAACTGGACCGGCGTCGTCTGCGACTCTTCCCAGACCTACGTCTACGAGCTTCGACTTCCCGGCGTCGGCCTCCTTGGTCCGATCCCGCCCGACACCATCGGCCGCTTGAGTCTGCTCCGCGTACTCAGCCTCCGCTCCAACAGGCTCTCCGGCCCAGTGCCTGCCGATTTCGGAAACCTGACTCGGTTGAGAAGCCTCTATCTGCAGGACAATCTCATCTCTGGTTCGTTCCCGGAGGGGTTGACGGGGTTGAATCGCATTGATGTTTCGAGCAACCAGTTTGACGGAGAGATTCCGGCGTCGATCGGCAATATGATTTTGCAAACTCTGTTTTTGCAGAAGAACAGATTCTCCGGCGCGATTCCAGCGATTTTGAATACTTCCGCCTTGGTAGGGTTTGATGTTTCCAACAACAATCTCACGGGTGAGATTCCAGAAACCCTATCGAAGTTTCCAGAATCTTCCTTTTCCGGAAATCTCCAGCTCTGCGGCAAGCCGCTGCCGCCCTGCGGCGGTCGGACTCCACCGCAACCATCCTCATCCCCGTCTCCGTCGCCATCTACGTCCGGTGGGAAGAATTCCGGCAGGCTTAAATCTGGCGCCATCGTCGCCATCGCAGTCGGCATCATAGTCGCTCTTCTCCTTCTCTTACTTCTCCTGTTCTGTTTCTTCAAGCGCAGAGGCCGCCGCGGTGCTGAACCATCTCAGCCTCCGATGCCGGCGTCGACAGCGGAGGCCGGCGAGTCTTCGTCGAAGGAGGAAGTCCTACGCGAAGATTCGAAGCACAAGTTGGTGTTCTTGGGAGGAGAGAAGTACGGCTTTGACTTGGAGGATCTGCTGAGAGCTTCTGCCGAGGTGTTGGGAAAGGGAAGTACAGGCTCGTCGTACAAGGCAGAGCTGGATGATGGCACGGCGGTGGCCGTTAAAAGGTTGAAGGAGGTGGCGGCAGAGAAGCAAGAGTTCGATACCCAATTGGCACTGCTTGGTCAAATCCGCCACGAAAATGTGGTCAAGCTCATCGCTTATTATTACTCTAAAGACGAGAAGCTTCTCATCTCCGACTACATCCCCGCCGGCAGCTTATCTTCCCTTCTCCACGGTACCCTTCAAAACCTAAGTCTCCCATTTATTTTTCAGTGTTGTTCTGTTTCTGTGAATGCTCTGTTTTTTTATGTTGATTTGGTTTTGACGTTTCGAAAATGTTTCTTGAAGGAAGCAGCGGGTCGAGTCGGCTGCCGCTTGACTGGATAACCCGATTCCGAATCGGGTTAACGGCGGCGAGGGGGCTGCACCACCTGCACACGGCAGCGAAGACGCCGCACGGGAACATGAAATCGTTCAACGTTCTGATAACAAAATCTCTGGAAGCCTGCATTTCGGATTACGGCATGAACTCCTTATTCGGACCCTCGACAGTTCCTACCCGGGTCACGGGCTACAGAGCTCCGGAGGTGCAGCAGCAAGCGGAGCTAGTGAGTTTCAAATCGGACGTGTACAGCTTCGGGGTGGTGCTGCTGGAGTTGCTGACGGGGAAGACGCCGAACGAGGTGGCGTCGTTGGGGGAGGACGGGATTGATCTGCCGAGGTGGGTGCAGTCGGTGATGGCGGAGGCGTTTGACGCTGAGGTGGCGGGGAAAGGGGTGGAGGAGGAGATGGCTGCGGTGTTGCAGTTGGCGATGAAGTGCGTGGAGGCGGTGGAGGAGAGGCGGCCGGAGATGTGGGAGGTAGTGAGGATGTTGGAGATGGTGGAGAGCGGCGAGTTTGAGTCGCCGTTGAATCCGAAGGAGGGACAGATCTGACGGTTGATATTAACTTGAGTTTCTTGACAGCATGATTTGAGGATTCTGTTTGACTTTTATTTTGTTTAGGTTTTGTTTCTGTGAACAAAAATTGACACAATAATTGTAAATTGCAATTTCTTTGAGATGGTCAAATGTAGTATCTACGTGAGTGATTCTTGGGTATGTCCATTACGTATCATTAATGGAGTCATATATCATGTGTTGAAAAGTTAAAATTATATGTGACGATTTATCATTGGTTTGAAATTTTTTTAATTTTTCAACGCGCCATGTGATAACTTTCATTGATGTGTCCACCGCCACGTGGTGAATACAATTCACCCAAAAATTTCTCTACAATGTGTTGCTATCAAATGGGATGCTGAGCTGAGTTAAGGAAATCATGCCATCAACAAATTCATTTGCTCCCCAACCATGCCGAGAACCACTTGGTTTTGACATTTGAACCGACCAACTACTCCATGAGTCATTTATGTGTTCCTTTATTAGTTTGATTAGTCACGTGACATATTGAAAAATAAAAAAAAATTAGAATTAATGAATATTGTCTCATGTTACTTTGACTTTTCAACACTATACGTAACATATTTATTGATGATATCCATGGTTCATGTCGTAGATCATTTCCACCCAAAAATTTCACGTATTTGTATCTCATTTCTCACTTCCACATTTATGACGGTTTCAGCTTCACTGAATGAACAAAGTGTAGCAAGGATTTTCATCTTAAGCATGAAAGGAGGAAAAATGACTAATATAACAAAAAGAAGAAGCACAGATCTACAACATTAAAATAAATCGACACACTCTGTCTCAACCTAGTGGCGGATGGATGTACAAGACAGTGCTGACATATGA
>NQLW01000055.1:3881307-3954514 GCA_002312845.1 Kalanchoe fedtschenkoi
TTTGAATTCGACATTCACTGATTCAGTGACATTCTTCTTTCCTTTATCCTTCAATTTACGTTTACCAGCCTTCTGATCGATTTGACGACTCTTTGACTCGTTACCTCCATAAAAGTACTCCTCGACATCACGATTTTTATGATAAGATATATGCTCCAAATTCAATTGTCTTTACTTTCTTTGATGCATTTTGCGCTTCAATTTGTGCAACCCACTTTGGTTCATCCTTACCATTTTCCATATATGTATTTATGGAAACTCTTTTTTCTTATGTGCATTTTTTCAATCCAGCCGCGCTGCCTCTATTATTTGGTTATCTGATCACCCACTATGATGATTGGATACAATTTGATTATAATAACCATTAAATTCATTTACATGTGGCATTAAGAAGTATAAATGTGGCTTGATTTGAAATTCTTCTCTTTCGATTTTTGTCTTGAAATATGTATTGAAGTAGTCTGTTACACGATCCAAAAACTCCCTCTGGTTTGAGCATTTTCAATTACAGAATCATTACTTGTGGTTAGCCATGAGCCGATTGACATCTCCTCCTCCTCAGCACTCTACTTGACAGAACGACTATCTTTTTCTTGTGTAACAATAGGTGGAACCTCATTTTCAGTCACTATCACGTGCTCTTGATCTCTTTTCATTGGTCGGTTAGGATGTGAAGTCATTAAAGGACGCAGCATAATATTTTGTCCATATCCGGCATAGTAACCTAGACTAAATGAGTGAGAAGAATTAGAGAAAAAATATGAAAATGGTGGGTAAGTAGAAGAATTCACAAAATGAAAATCTTGAGCAGTATGAGGTGTAGATGAAAATTGGTTGTGAGTAGAAGAAATTTGAAAATTTTGTGAATTGGAATTCGATGGAGGTGGTGAATTTCCAAAATTTGGAGAATTCATGAAATTCTTGAACCCTCCTCAAAAATGGATTATCACTCATTTAAAAAATAATTGAGCTAACAAAATTTGTATGTAGTGAGTGCTTGAAAAATTTTAAATATTGAGAAATTGAAATATTGAGAAAGAATGAAAGGGAGGAGATCAAGTGTGTGATTTACTTAAGTATTTATAGTTAAAAAATAAAATTTTATTAATTTTTTATTTTAATAAATTTATTTAACGGTAAGTTTTTTTTGTATGTTGAATTTCAACATTTATTTTTCAACGTAAATTACAACCACTACAAAATATTTAAATATTTAAATCTAACTATATACAACGTTTATAATCTGAAAACAAAGTATGAGCCCTACCCAATTCATTTTAAAAACTTTAAATGCATATATGTCATTTATTATTTAAAAACACCGTAAAAATTATTCAGAAATAATATATACGATTTTCTTAACGTGAAAATGTCGTACATAATTTGAACTTTATATGACGCTCTCAGGTTAAAAACGTCGTATATTTTCTATAAAGCGCATCATCCACGTGAATCGATATCATGTCAGAAAAGCATAAACGGTCATCCACATTAATGCTTCATGCCAGATAAGCTTCATCATCTGACATAAACCTCCTTCATTGAGCTCCGTTAGGGTCTATTCCTGAGTTTGGCGGAAAGGGAAAGGGAAGGAGAGGAAATGAGAAGAAAGGGAATGAGAGGAATGAGTGTTCCTGAGTTTAGGAAGAATTTGAAGGGATAAGAGAAGAAAATAAAAAATTTGATTAAAATACCCTTACATAATATTTTTCATGTTAATAAACAATCTTTTTAATGAAGGGCAAAATGATAATTTTACCTTTTTACACCCCTTCCCCTCCAAATCCTTCCAATTTGGGCGGATAAGAAAGAGAGATATTAAGCCCCCAAACCACCCCTCCCCCTCCAAATCCCTCTTTTAAAAACTCAGGAACAATCTTTTTTTAATTTTCAAATCCTTTCCCTTCCACTTCTCTCCTAAAATTGACTTAAGAACACTACCTTAAAGATGCCCCAAGTAGACTAGGGGAATGGCAAGCTCATCAAATTTCTAAGTGAAGCTCTCTGTACTCAAAACTTGACCATCTTGTAAGCCTAACTATTTTCAACAAAATGTTCAAGCACATTCAGTCAAACTAAGAGGGTAATCAGAAGTTTCTTGCCAGAGGGCTTGAACTAAAATTGTCCTCTGAGAACCAACCTAATTGAGATTATATGAAAACAAGTGTGAAGCACATTTCTCTCCCTGGCTAGTCCTCCCCTCTCCCCTGACTGCTCTTGTAGTCGAGCTGAATGTTATAGGATACCAGAGGGCCAGACAAATTCAGTCACTCCCAACATGAGGAGCCTGGGATTGGAAACACTGTCAGTAATTTTTTTCAAAACCAGACAAGTCCACCCAATCCCAAATAAGGCGAAGTAGTTGTCCCTTACAAGCACAACAAAATTCACCATGCAAATTCCCGCAAACTGCACATTTCTTTCCACGATTCAAAAGTAAGAAACCCACTTCTTGATATCACTAACGAGCATTGACGTAATCCCACCGAAATTCACCATAATCATACATTAACAGATAGGACTCATATCTCTCACCTCAAAATAGATCAACTTCAGTGTGCAGCTAACTAAGAAACTGGCTGTATCGTCAAAAGGCATCAATTGTGAATCAGTAACCTCTTGCTCCCAGTTTCTCAAACTGAAACAAACACCCTTTCTAAAAAATTAGAGCTCTGCAATCATCATGATCCACAACTGATGCAGATAAAAAAAAATGCTGCCTAGGATCTATTACTGATGCAGATGAAAGAAAAGGGCTGCAACAATTACTACTCCAGGGTAATTTAGTATGCTTAGAAGTGTTGCCCAGAATCATAAGAGAAGTCATTGAACGAAATTAAGAGGCATAATCACAGCAGACACATGCCATCATGTATTTTCATGCTGCAACAACCAGAGACATTTTCATTATCAGAGCAAGACGTAAAAAAAAATCAAGAATTATAAACTGAGCAAAGACACGGAGCAAAATTGCATTGTATTTAAAAAGGTTGTGCACTGGTAAATATCTAAAACATACAGTACAGATTACAGAGTCAATAACGAACAATCAAAGAAACGTTGAATGACTGAATTTTGCCGAAATGACAACTTGCCAATTTTCAAAACCTGAAGCGGCTGAGATCATTTTCGCATTTTAGTGTAGAGTCTGGAGGTTATAAATCTAGCAGGTTTTTTGGATCTGTGCAGTATTGAGTGTTTAAAAAGCTGGATTAAGTAGAAATATTTATCTTTTTTCTATTTTTATAGAATACGGTATTCAGTTCAAACCAGTCAGACATTGTAGTAGCTAATAGTAATATGATTATATTCAAACAAGGGATTATTAGTTTATGAACTCCTTGCAGACATCAATCTGACATCGTATTTTTCCAACTAGGTAAACTTAATAAAAAAATTGTACTCATCCCAACTCAGGAAACCCATTTATCATACTTTTGATTTTAATGTTGAAGTTGTTAATAATAATTATAGCCAACTAAATCTGAAGACTGCATTCCCCAGAAACCTTCATTAGATAGAAAAATCCCGACCACACACATATCCTAGTGAGCTGTTTCTAACCTATACCTAAGACCTCAACGCCTTTTGACGACTGGATGCTGAATCTTTGACAAGATCCAGCTGCAAATCTCATCTTAGCCCTGCAACCAAGTTTATCAAATGGTAACAAATGCTTCATTCCGTTTAAGACAGCAGAAGAATAGTTACAAAGTTGAAAAAATTACAGAAAAAACTACCAGTACAAGCAACCAATGAAATCCGAAAAAAAAAAAACCAACATATAACCATGTAGGGTGAAACATATCAATTTAGTATGATTCATGGATAAAAAGGTGGGTGAGGTCCTCAACATGTAATACACCGTGTTTAAACTACAACACAAAAAAACATAAACTGATTGACTTCTCATAGTTGAAGTTGTATAAAAACCTCATACAGCAGCAAGTTTACCTGATGTTCCCTTGCCATCATTATTGCTAACGAAATCCTCATCGCCCTCATTCTCACTGTCCCTATGCTTGGCCGCAATAGACTCCCTCTGTGATGGGGCAGGCCAAGTAACAGATTGCTGGTAAAGAACTCCTCCGGCTATAGTAACAAGAAGACACAACAAGCCAAATGGAGTGGCATGCTTATCCCAAATGACTACATTGATTGCAACAGTCAAGAACTTGTTAACAACGCCAGTCACTGTAAATGCTGTAGCTGAAACAGCCTTCCTAGCCGCAAACCCAAAGAAGCTTATCAGCAACCCAAAGACACAAGACAACCCGACTGCAAACACAGCATTGTTATCAACAACAGGACTTGATCCCAGAGCCGCAAGCACCTCACCATACTCACCAGTGAGAACCCAGAAGAATGGCGCCATCATAAGCGACAGCAAATTGTTGTAAAACACAAACCCCCATGTATTCAACCCGAGATTTGTCACCATATGCTTGATGTACACCATTTCTGTAGTAATAGTAATCAAGTATGCAAATGCCCAAGAATACGCAGTGATAGTGAATCCATAATCAGTAGCCACATAACCAACCGCACCACCCAATATAACCAACAAGGAAACAAACGTCAGCTTCGAAGGACAGGGCTGTTTCCTGAACGTGGTGTCTGCTATGGCCACCAGCAGCGGCGTCAAAGACCTGAAGACAATGAATGTATCCACATTAGCATGTCTCAGCAGATTGGTGTTAGTGAAAATGGCCAGGTAGAACACAAACGCAGCAGGCAAGAACTTCTTAGCAGTCTCCCAAGAAAACGCATCATGGTGTAAAAACCCTAACTTGCCCAAAATCCATACACCCAAAGCTGAGGTGAGATACTGCAGGGCAGTCAGCAAGCCAGGATAGTTGAAGGTGGTGATTGCGAGCTTGTTGATGACAGCCAACAAGCTGGAACAGAGTGCGTATCCGACAACGAGGCTGCTGGTGGCGTAGTACTGCTTGCCTGAATCTAACCTTATCGAAGCCATGGATGAAATCAATCACAAAAATGAACGGATCTTGAGCGGCTGATTAAACAGACATTCGCATCGATTCTGATAAAATCGAATTGACACTTGAGTGATACGTAGTTGGAAACCCAGATCCTAGTCAGACATGAATCTGGCAACTTGCGGAAAGTGGAGGGAAGATCGGAAGAAAGTGAAAACAGAATCGATTCGCGAGGAAATGGAGAAATGAGGGGTTGGCTGGCTGATGGGATGGGATCAATTTCGGGTTTTGTCAGCAACCAAATAGACCCAGATTTGAAGTTGTCGGTGAAGCGTGTTCCTGGAAAATACTTAGTATAAATTAAGGCTGTGTTTGGCACTAGGAGTTAATAATCCACTGAATTTCTTATTCGGTTAATCAAACCGATTAATCGATCAGAAAATTTCTTAACCGTTAATCGAACTAAAATTTTAAAAATTTAGTTAATTTCGGTTAACTTAACCGAATTAACTGAATAACCGTGGTTTTAACCGAATTTTGGTTAAATGATTAATTTAATCAAATTAACCGAGTTTTTGACCGAATTTTCAATTCAAAAAAGAAAGTACCCTGTTGCTGCTAATAGTTTTTACATTCAAAATAAATTTACAATCATGATGATTTAAACATCAAAACAAAATTAGACATCTAGTATTGATGCACAAATAGATGGATGTCTGTTTGTCACTGGTTCATGGAATCATCTTGAGGAATCGACAGGACGTATTTCGCAAATATGACGTCATAACGTAAGATTCCAAAAAATAACCTGTATGCAACACAATAACAAGATGCTAAGTACCATACAATACCAAGCACATATCTTTCATTAGATAAGCAGTCCAAACTAAAGAGCGTTCCAACCAAATAAAATATAGATAATCATACACAAAAAAATTGACATCGAAGTAGAGTCCAAACAAGATGAAAAAGTGCCCACATGCAGACTAAGATATATGTAACAAGAAAGAAAATTCTTTTGGCAAACTATTTTGAAGAGTATCTACCCAACTAACTTGAAAGGAATCAAAATTCAACAGACATTTAAAATTTTATAGGAAAAATACAAGTGCTAAAAGGGTGGTTGCTTGAATTACCTTTGTTTTCCTTCAATATCATGAACTCCGCACACCATTTATGAATCCAAGAGATTATGAAATCTCCAAGAAAAGTTTTACAAATCTAAAAATGAAAATATAAATTTAGTGTGTAATTAATCGATATTCAAATTCAACGACTGAATAAAAAAATATGAATAAGAATATATAGACATTACTCTCATCAAGTTTTTCAATTTCAGCGAAGTCTTCTTCCACTTGAATTGCGTGAGATTGAGATAATGATGCTCATATTGAGTCTTGCGCACAAAGCAAAGACTCTACTATACGAGTCAAGGAACTACGGAACGCATCAAGAATGCGACCACTGGTAATAAAAGAAGACTCTGAAGCGATGGTATAAATGGGGACAACCAATACATCTCGAGCCACTTGACAAAGCACAGGATATCTATGTGAGTTAAGCTTCCACCAACCGAGAATATCAAAACCAACACCTTTTTCAATGCTCATCAAGATACTTATCTAATTCGGACTTGTTATCTTCATTTTCAATAAGTGATTTGTGCTTCAAGAATCGTGAAACCAAGCTAGATTCACCATCATCATTCTCATCTTCATCTAGCATATGAATGTTAGAATGCTCTCTTGTCTCAACACATGGATTACTCAACTTGACATATGCCCCAAACATTTCATACAAAGCTTTTTTCACCCTTTCTCCCAGGTTCCTCCCACATTTATCGGCAATGCCATCTTCAATATCTTCGTCTCCATAAACCTCTAAAAGAGTGAATTTGACATAATCAAGCTTATATTGGGGATCAAGTATCACACCAATATATATATGATCATATTCATTTTTGTGATGTCTCCCCAATACTTGTCATACTTCTCCTTTATTTTGTTAGCCATCTCCACCAACCCATGATCTGTCCCTTATTGCCAGGCGGCAGTTATGTGGATTTGGCACAGTAAGCAGCTAAGGTAGCATGTTTGAGACTGCGCAAGGAGAGCTGACGGTGGGCGGATCTACTGATGACCTACCGAAGGGGGCGGCCCCTGATCGCGCGCTAGCCACGGCAGCCGCGAATGGGGATTCAGGCCTCCTTGGCTAAGATGTTTGGACGCAGGGAGGGTCGCGAGGCTCGGCAGGGCGCAACAGACCACAGAGGCGCTGGGGAGGGGGCGAAAGAGGGGGTGGGCGTGAGGCCTAAGTGGTGTGGTCGTGAGGCCTAAAGGGGGTGACCGTATAGCCTAGGTTGTGGTGGTTGCGCGGGCTGTCGAGGTGGGCGGTGGCGGGGCAGTGAATGTGCGAGGAGGAGGACCTGCCCCCACCCTCCTCCTCCACCTCCGGAAGGATTTTTAGAGAGAAGTAGAAGTGTTTAGATTTTTAGATAGAAGTTCTGTTTAAATGATCTTGTGTCTTTAACAGGCTATCTATCTATCTTGTTGCATTTTAAAAAATTAGTAGATTAAGTTTCATTTATTATAATAATTTCATATAATTGGACCAGTAGTCGAACCATTTTAAGTCACCACTTCAATCAGAAAATCGGAAACCAAAACCTTACCGATTGGTCCTGATAACTATGCAAAATACAAATAGAATCGTTATTAGATATTCTAAAGGGCCCAAAGTGAAAATACGATTAATTTGTAGATATTACAATCACACCCCGGCAGATAGATAGTGTTAACGCACATCTCGGCGTCACTCTCGCCGTTTACTGCCGAAGCGTCTTCACTCAGTAGACACTCGTCAGAGCTCGAACTTCAATCAGCCGACTCCGAGGTTGTCATTTTCACTCGAATTCCTCAAAATGCTATTCAGTTTTATTTTTGCTGCATTGATTTCTGTGTAACCTGGTGGCGTTTGATCTTGTGTTGGTTCTGATTATTATTTTTTTTCGTTTTTTTTTATGCGGTATTAGGGCTTTGAGGATTGATGAAAGACGAAGTGCAGTTGGAGCCGCCTGGCATAATTCGTGCCAGTGATTCGGATCCGCTGCTAAAGAATCAGGAGGATGGAGCTTTCAGGCCGAGCTCCAGTGAGATTAAAGATGGCGATAATGTCGAGGCTGAGGGTGAGGAGGAATCCGGCTTGCTTCCATGCTGCCGCATTTGTCTTGAAACTGAGTCCAATTTCGGTTAGTGATTATCTTGCTTTTCTGGCTTTTTGCTGTCATGGCAGGGTGATTGGGTTATGTGTTGAGCATAATTTGAGGACATAGTCCCCATGGCCCGAGTGAAGCTTTATGGTGATCCTCGTATATGGTTGGGCTCCCCACTCATTGCATTTTGAGAGTAGATCAAGTGCGCATGAGGCCTCGCACATAGTCCCCACATTCCCCCATATGATCGTCATATATAGGGGTGATCCAACATTTCACATTTTGAATTCAATTATCTGTTGTTGCCTTCAAGCTTTCTAATTTAGCTTGGAGCTTTTAGTGAGATACAAAATAAACCGATGCTGAATTCTGGTTAGATGGTCATTGTTGTTGGTTGATTGGGGATTTGGAGCTATTAGAAATTGATACTTATCTATTATTGTCTGTCTTTTTGCTCCCATATATGCTTGACTATATAGTTCCTATTTTTAGTTTTTATTTGCTAGTCGTGATACTGAATCACTCAGTTTTGAAAAGACATGAGGCGTTTAGAATGTGGACTTTTACGTTGAAGTTACTGTCGATTCGATTCGATCTTTCACCGTCATTACTCATTAGAGCTGCTCTGCTGACATATTTTTTTCTAGGAGATAGTATAGTTTAAATTACTCTCTTGCTTACTGTTACAGGGGATGATTTAATAACTCCATGCATGTGCAAAGGAACTCAGCAATTTGTTCACCGGTCATGCCTTGATCATTGGCGTTCTGTTAAGGTAAGAATCTTATATCGCTTTGTGTGATTTTTATCTCGTATTTGAATATGAGCGCCAAATCAAAACGGAGTAATGGATGTCGTTTTGCTTTGGTTGTGCTATCTGCAGTGAATTTTACATTATCTTTGGTTGTGTCATTCTTATCAGGAAGGATTTGCTTTTTCACATTGCACAACTTGCAAAGCTCAGTTTCATCTAAGAGTTGCCATGTCTGAGGACAACTCATGGCGCAAAATAAAATTCAGATTGTTCGTTGCTAGGGACGTCTTCCTTGTATTCCTTGCAGTACAAATAGTAATTGAAATGCTACCATCTTTGGCTATATTAATGATTGCCTTTAGTAAATTTGATTTAGCAGCTTTAAGCCATTTTTTGTTACTTACAGGTAATAGCAGTGCTGGGTGGCTCTATTTATGTCATGGACAAGGATGGGACCTTTAGGAATTCCTTCAGTGATGGTTGGGATCGTGTATTGTCAACGCATCCCATCCCATTTTACTATTGTATAGGTGAGTGTGTTGTTAACTCATTCTTATATGTTAACCTTGGCTGGAATCCTCAAACTCTTGTATACCATTACTTCAGTTCACATAATCAGTATAAGTGATTCAAGTAAATATTGCAGGAGTGCTACTCTTCTTTGTGGTGATAGGTTTTTTCGGCCTGCTTTTTCATTGTTCATCTATGAGCACATATGATCCTAGGCTGGCTGGTTGTCAAAACTGTTGTTATGGATGGGGCATCTTGGACTGTTTTCCGGCATCCATGGAAGCATGCTTTGCGCTAGTCATTGTTTTTGTAGTCATCTTTGCCATCGTTGGCATTGCCTATGGTTTCCTTGCAGCTACCATGGCCATCCAAAGAATTGGGCAAAAACACTACCATATCCTTACAAAGAGGGAGCTCACAAAGGTGAGTTTTTTTACCTCGCACATTCTTCGTGTTTGTGAGTCCTTCCATATATTAAATTCAGAAATCCTTTGCAACACTTGATGTCGACGTGGTATGTATTATTGTCTTGCTTTGCTTGTCGCATTTGTAAATCAAACAGTTGTTACTCTTTTCCCATCAAGCTGCATTGTTTCTTTTTGGCATTTGCTTGGACTCCCTACTTATGAAGAACCCTTTATATATCAGGAGTACATAGTGGAGGATCTGCATGGCTGCTACACCCCGCCAAAGCTGGATACAGAACATGAGCAACGGTTGAAGCTGCTCAAGTTAATGTAGCTGTAAAATCCAACCATGCAGTCCTATTGGTGGAAGCACAAGGGGCATGGCTGTAAGTTGCTCTCATTGCCAGCCCCTGTATAAATTTACTCAACTAGATATGTTGCATTGACCCGTGCTCGCCTTTGCCTTATTATATACTCATGAAAATACTGCCATGTAATGGCCGCAGTGGGCAACGGGAGTGTGGATCACTCTCTTTGTTGTCTCCTTTACCATTGGTAAATACTAGAACGAGAACTATGAGTAAAGTTTCATGTTACAACTTACAACCTGGAAAAGCCTCTTGCTTGCTGCTTTATTACTGCAACATTGTTAATACAGGTTAGGGTCTGAGTTGTAACATTAGCAGATTGCAGGTATGTGCCTTTTTAGAGGGGTGTTAATTGTATTTTATAATACTTGGAGTGCTCGAGTGTGAGCGGGGGAACTCTCATTGTAATTACTTAACAATCTTTCGAATGAGGTTGACCTGATTTAATGGATTTGGACAATCCCTGAGCTGTCTCTTTCTGCTTTTCTGATCATCTTCTTCGGTGAATACGGCAGCTCTGTCACGCTCTGGAGGTGCACCGCAGGTTAATGCTTCTGGATATTC
Source organism: Kalanchoe fedtschenkoi (assembly GCA_002312845.1). Classification (NCBI taxonomy): domain Eukaryota; kingdom Viridiplantae; phylum Streptophyta; class Magnoliopsida; order Saxifragales; family Crassulaceae; genus Kalanchoe; species Kalanchoe fedtschenkoi. The sequence goes on from NQLW01000055.1 coordinate 3,892,062, forward strand.
TGCTTGAATTTTTAGTTTTTAAAGTTGATTTTCAGTAATGGTTGGCAATGAGAGGGGGTATTCCGGAGGTGATAGCGGATGATCCTTATCTGGTTAACAGCAACGAAGTTACAGGAATCGATATTGTTAGTGAGATGCTTGTTGATCTAGAAAACTATATGAAATGGAAGCGATCCATGAAAATTGCGTTGTTTGGAAAATCAAAATTTGGGATTAGTGCGAGGTGACTATCCCCGTATAAGTGATCTAGCCTTACTGTTGAAGTGGTAGAGGTGCAATGACATAGTTTTGTTATGACTGATTTGTTTAGTCTCGAAGGGAATTGTTGTGATAATTCTTCACGCCAAAGATGCATCCTCGACATAGAAAACATTGCATGAACACCTTGGTGGTTCTAATGAAACTAGAATGTTTGGCTTGAAGGTGCTGCTGAGAAGGAGCACAATCAACAAGCGAAGGAACCTGAGAAGGAAGAATATGTCGCTCCTCCGGCATATGTCTAGAAAGTTATTATCCGCAACGCCTACACAAAGTAAAAAAAGTTAAGGAGTTTAGCAATTTTTTGAAGTAGTTCATAAATTTATTTCTATGCCTTTCATTGACACTCTTACACATGTACCACCTAAGCCAAATTATTAAAGAACCTAATTATAGGAAAAAGAATTATACCTTAGCTGAATCAAAGTTACAAGTGCAGCTCATTAGGTGAGAGAGGAGTGTTGCCTAAGTTTGATGATCCTAGTAGTTTCATCATACCATGTATTATATGATCTTCCAAATTTAAACATTGTCTTGCAGACCTCAGAGCTAGCACGTACAATGTTATACTCCGTATACGCTCGACTAGGCCTAAAATTATTGGATTCCACACAAAAGATTTTAGAACTTGCTGATAGCTTAATTTAGGTTCCAAAAGGGAAGGTAACTGCTATTTAAGTTAGAATTCATGACTTTTATCTTCCTTGTGATTTACAATAATGGACATAGGAAGTGACGGCGGGGCACCTTTGATAGTAGGGCTTCCATTATTAGCTACTTCCGATTTTGACATTGAAGTGCAAACTATAGAGTATGTCTTACTAGTTATGCATAAACACTGTCTACCATTCATCAAATCGGGAATATATGGATACCGAAACCGTTATTTTGACTCATGCTAGTAGGCTATCAGACAGTGGCTAAGAACACAACCTCATATTCAGATGGGCTCGATAATTTAAACTTTATGTTTGCAAAAATAAAAGTTTCACCCATAATTCTATCAAACGTAGATTTATTTTTCTTCTTCTTTTTCAAAGCTTTTTTTCTATTTTTTTCAAAATTTCTTTTTAAAACTTGTTCACTCTTTCTAATTTTTTTGACTTTATTTTTATAAATCAATACCTTCAAAAGAAGATAAGTCACTCATATCACATAATTTTGAAAATAATTTTAAAAGACATTAATTCATAGGCAATATTCAACCAAGTTATAAAAAGACAACATCATTAAAGATTACATTGATCTAAGCATCAACATGATCTAGTCTAGACGTTTGGAAGCTCTCCAAAATCTCAAACACATAAAAAATTATTACAGTTTGCATGGAATCAAATTACTAGAATAAAGTAGTAAACATCTAGCAACGCTCATTTTTTTTTTAAAAAGTTAGATTTATCATATATATGATGTTGTGAAATTTTTGATTCAATAAAAAAGAAAACGTAAAAATAATGGAAAGATTCAAGAGTCTACTCTATTAACACTAAAATTGACTTTATTAAATACTAAGTTATGATATTTCCACGCAAAACTAAAATCCAACTGTGCCCACACACTTCATAAGCATAAGTTAATAAAGAGAAAATAAGTAGGGAAAGAAAGAACTCATAACATCAGTCTGGTCACTGAGCTCCTTAGACACGCGCTGACTGATCGCGCGCGGCAATGTCCTTGCGCGCTATTTTCTGTGAAAGTCCCGCTGCTTTAATCAGCCGCACGCGGCAGTGACTTACCTATGCGCGGCGTCATCTCCAAAAGTTCAATTTGAAAATTGTGCAAGTGCGCACTACTACTGATCTGTTGTACTGCTGCAGTTTTTCCTGAGGGAGATTCGATACCTAAAGAAATGGGCAGAAGATAATTTTGTCCATAGATTCTGGTAAGGCTCTATTTTCTTATTCACATTTCCCCGCAATGGCAGCAATGAAAACTTGAGCGAACCAGAGTTACTAACAAAAAATCGAGCTATAACAACCTGAGAGAGGCTGTGACCCAGAATGAACCTATCAGAACTAGTGGGATCTTTTTGTTCAATCTGAACATTGATTGCCTATGCAGAATGATACACAGAAACATACTTTGTCATCGGCCAAATTCACCTTTGAGCCCGTCGTCACTGGCGAAAATCAGATGATCACCATCTCGAATCAGCTCTACGCTATCGATCTCAGCTCCGTCTTTTGTCAGAACTCTTGCGGGCTGAGACCCGTATTTTTTGTTTCCCAGCTCAAGCAGCTCCTTAAATGTCTCCGGAAGCAGCACGAGCTTCCCTCTAGGGTCTCCTTTCTCAGGCCAGCTGACAGTCACCCTGGCGGCCTTATAGCTTGCTTCGCTCTCAGTGATCTTAGCCTCAGCGACAGGTAAGAGCAAGTCTCGATCCCCGCCATGAGCAGCGGAGATAATCCCGAATATGGAGTTACTGAAGTTACTATTTCTGCGCCTAGGACGTGTCTGACTCCATGACCCGTCTAAAAATGGCGATGGGCCGTCCTGCTCCGGGGGAAGCATCACCGGCTCGCTTCTGAATTTCCCTAGGAAGTTCCTGTTGCTGCCAGGCTCCTCATAAACCGATACGATGGATTGTGTTTTAGCCATTTTATTAGACCAGAATAGAGCTTTTATCTCTTCGTGTCCTTGCTGGTCCGCTAAGCCTCTCGGTGTCCAACCATGCATGTCCGGCCTGTCGGCATCCGCTCCCAGCCCCAGAAGGTACTTAACAATCTCTATGCTTTCTTCACAAACTGCCACGTGAAGGGCCGTCGTCCCATTGCTCTTGGGCTGTGTCACATCCCCGCCACATCTTACGATTTCCTTGAGCAAACTCAAGTCTTTCTGCTCAACCGCCAAACAAGCATATTGCCCAACATCCCCGCTGCTCAACACTGCGCCGTTATCCATCAGAAGCTTCGTAATAGCATTGTGCCCGTTCGATATCGCCTCCCACAACGGCACATTTCCCTCCCAGTCTGCATAAGACATAAATTACATTCAAATAGTCAGGTTCCATTTCAAATTTGCAGAAGCTCACATTCACCATCTCGAGTTAAATCTCTTATGATCAGACCTCAGATCTACGCCGCAGTTCCATAAAGAGTTAATTTAATTCTACGCCAGACGCGGAAATGAATTCAAAGTCTCATGTCACAACATGGGTACCCATTCATTTTGCAAGTGAGAATTCCCGTGTCATCCGGCGACTATACAAGAGACTAAGCCATTTCCGGAAATCAGAGCAGCCGCACATTATTGCATTTTCAGGAAATCAAACAAGTCAACGATACCAAATCTGATATATTTTTTTTTATGCCCATGATTGAACTTAAGTCAACCTGCCAGATCTCTTGACTTGTTCAAGGAGGGCCAGCACAAACTTACACGACGAGATCTGAACCTCGACTTCTATCAGACTATCTCAGCTGAAGGGGCCGCGATAAAGGACAGGTAAATTAAAACAATGGTTTTATAGCTGCTATAAAGTATGATGTGCTTGAAAGGTATGAGACAAGCAGCGTGGCAGAAGTTACCTCGGCTATTAGGATCTGCGCCGTAATCTAGCAGTAGAAGCACACAGTTTTCTGATCCATTCGCAGCGGCGATGTGCTGAAAATAAAGTAATAACCCATCAGTATGAGATATAGGGATGAAAATAAATATCGCAGTTGACTACTTGTAGCATACCAGAGCTGTCCTCCCATTACGATCAGACTCGTTCGCGTCCAAACCCCGCTTCAGCAGCTGCCCCAGTAACGAGTCATCTCCTCTCATGGCCGCAAAGCACAGGCTTAGCGGCAGGTCCAGCTGGCCATGAGCCAGCATGTGCTCTGTCTCGAGCAATATGTGCTCCATAAATGGGTCCTTCTGCTCCTTCAGATGCTGCACCGGCAAAAGACCGTGTTAGAAAAAATAATCACAATCCTGAAAAGCAAAAAGACGATGTTTTTATCGAAGTAATACTAACCCGGAGGAGATTATTCATGATGACTGTCCCATCGCTAATATTGGCTTGAATGATATTCAGGAATGATGTTCGATTGAGACGCAGCAGCTGGCTGAGACGCTTGGTTCGCACTGTGAAGGCTTGTGGCCTGTAACAAAGTACTCCTATCTCACCAACAATGTCGCCGGTTTTGGCCTCCCCGACGGTTTTGTCAGTCTTGCTGTCGACTAGATCCTGTTGGAGCGAGAAAATAGCATATCAGAACTAGAAGCCAAACGAGCACAAGCAACATAAAATTTTACTTAAAGGGTCATCATATTTACCACTGCACCATTCACAAGTATGTAAAAGTCCGTTGGAGCTTCATTTTGTAAGATGACGTCTTCCTTCGGAGGGAAATACTCGGGTTTCATTTCCGACACCTGAGTAAGAAATCAAGCCATAGTTTGCGTTAGAAGGATAGATACTGAAAAATTAGTACACTGCCAGTGTGCGACTGTTCTGAAAAGTTACCAGCTGAAATAGCAAGTCGTTGGAAACCCCGTCAAACAGGTACACTTTGTCTACAAGCGAGTAGAAAAGGAAATGTGAAATGCTCGAGCGGATGGCCTTGGGAAGAGCCTCAAGCGTCTCCTGCTGCTGCAGTCCCTCCGAGTTGGTTCTGAACTTGAGAGACAAGTGCGCCTTCATTTGGTCCTGCAACCGCGGCGGTAGCTGGTTCCTCCGAGCAAAGCTCGTCGCAGCTTGTATCGTATCCCTCTGAGCCAAAAAAAATAAATAACAAATCCAATATTAGAATCTCTAACCTGTATGCACATAATAGCTTGAAGTGATTCACACTCACAAACTTTCTGGTTCGACTGGTTCCATGGACAACCAAATTGGTCATGTTTCCGATGAGGTATGCAGTCAAGCCAAGGTTAAACAGCATGTAGAAGACGGCAAAAATCATTTCTCGCGTATTCTGCGCGTGCAAATCTCCGTATCCGACGGTTGTGAGGGTCGTGATGGACCAGTATATGGATGTCACGTACCGGGTCCAAATGCTGCGTGTATGAAAATCAGGTATAGCAGCGCCGATCCACGTCTTCTCCGGGACAGGATAATGCGCTGCCAGAAGATAGTAGAAACATCCAGCGCAGTGAACCGCAAATATAGTGACCTGTTAACATCACAGGCTCTTATCAAAAAACAGTTTCCGGAGTTTAATGTTTCATCGAAATCTAACAGTTTCAGGTCAGCAATTCACTTACACAGATAAGCTTTGCGCAGCGAACCCAGAAGTAGTTGAAGTGCGTGTCTTTCTCCAACCTGCGAATGTGAAACCAGACACACCTGAGAATCCCCCGATGCTGCTAGACTGATATCACTAGTTTTAGTCTTAGCGAAAATGAAGTGTGTACCGTGAGAATAGGGCGCTGACTCTGCGCAGACGCCAGAGGCGAAGCATGTTGAAGAGGCCATAGGACGGAAGAGACGAAGAGGAGATCTTCGCGGCTAGTTCAGAAGGGATTGTGGAAATGACATCGAAGATGAACCATGAGCTTACATATCTCCAAGCTATCTGCTTCCGGTCGCTGACTAGCACATACGTTTTCTTGTCGATGAACGCCACGGAGAAGGTCAAGAAAATGTCAATTGCGAAGAATCCGTTGACGATGTTGTCCATAATGGCCAGAGGTCCTTCCGGTTTACTCAAGAACCCGAACTCAAACGGCGAAACCCAGGCAGTGTACAGAACTAGAATAACCAGATAAGCCTCCCAGGCCCTGCAACCGACAAGTTTAGCAATGTTCCATCAGACAGATGAAGCCACCAGATCCAACGTAGTACACATACCAAAAATAGAACAGAAAATGAGACAATAATATAACAGAAAAAACTATGTAGTTATGGCAGAAGGGAAGAAGAGCACGGCATGATACACAGAGCTCTGTAAAGGCTGAAACTTTGAAGGAGATTCTGAAAGTCTGGAAGCAGCCAAAAAGGGTATGTTGTGGTTATGCTGTTATTACCTGTATCTGCGGTCATGAGGTGAGACGATAAAGTGGCGGAGCTTGACCCTCCTGGTGCTCCGGGCACCGAGAGGCGGGAGGATTCCGGTGGTGAGACTGAACTGGCTTCCTTCTCTGGAAAGCATCTCAATCTCTTCTTGTGATGCTGCTCTCATCATCACTCCTCCTCCCATCATTTCCGCCATTGTCGGCAACTTCAAGGGTCTTCTTCCACACAGCTGCTCACCTCCCTCTCTCCCTCTCTCTCTCTCTCTGTTTTGCTTGTTTCTCTCTCTTCGGTTGCTCCCTCCCACCACCCCCAAGCCCCAACGAAGCTCTCCGGTGGCTGTGGGTATGTTCGAATTCGCTTGTACGATCTTCAACTGCTGCTGCTGCAGCTTCCTATAAATACACAACCCAGTTGCAAAATGACAAAATCTAGCCACATTAATTTATATATTTTTTAATAATTTACTTCTTTATTGACCTTTTTAATATATTATTTACAGCATTTTAGAGAGGTCCTACATTCAGATTTCATATTCATAATTGATATAAGTAACATATTTGCATTAACAAGAATGTCATAAATTGTTTGAAAATCCCCCATACACATTCTGATTTTTTGAAATTATTATAAATAATATACCAAAATTTATTTAAACAATATTAAATTAAAAAAATATTAAGTATAAGGAGAGTATTTTTTTTTCCAGTCTTCCGCCCACCGTCCAGCAAGTAGCTTGAAAGTTAAGTTTTATTTCGTAGAATAATGTGTTGGAATGATTTGTTAGAATATAGAACATGACATGATTTTTTTTTGTCATTATTATGCATAATTAATAGCATCTTTCACCAAGCAATGCCTCAAATCAGACGTGTTCGAAATCTCTAGTGTTTGAGTACGTTTATATTTTTTTTATATTTATTATTATTTGTAATGTCGAAAATCATATGGTGTGCAAGGGGTGATCCCATGAAAATGTATTTAAATTATGAAAATCAATTATTTGATTTTGAGCTCAATCGTAATTAATTGACATTATTTGAGAAATAAAAATGTTATACATTAAATAAAAGCACTGCAGTTAATTAACTAATGTTTTTGAACACTTTTGAAACATATACCAATCAGTGAAATTTTGGTTAATATTTGTTTGATTATTGATTCTGTTGCGTTTTTTAGAATTTGTTGAGCATCTGTTTGTGTTTCGGAATATTTTTAAAACTATGGTGTATAATACAAGTAAATAATAGACAAGTAAATATTTAAACATTCTACATCAACAAATTTATCAGAAAACAAGACAAAAATAATTTTGCAAGTAATATTTTATTATTAAAGTTCATGAAATTCTAATAATTAATGTTCATCAGTGAATTTCAAAACAATGAATCTAAATAAAAAATAAGGAAACTTATAAAAAATGGGTATAAACTATCACACTTTCTGAAATCACGGATGCAGTTATTAAATTACAATTTTACAATTTCATCTAATATTCCTACAAACTTTCTTTCTCATTTTCTCTCAGATTTTCCTTCTTAGTTTCCACCAAATTTTTCTGTGCACCAAATTTTTCTTAAACCAAATACAGCTTGAATGAAATTCACTCAAAAGTTTCCTTCCTTTTTCTCTATGAAAAATTATGTTCTTACTAATTTTCAATGTCGTTTTTCTCTACCACATTTTTCAAGATCCAAAAATGATTGATATTCCCTTTACTATCACACACATCATCAAACTTGATCCCCCTGATTTACTCTCACTCAATATGAGAACGGAAAATTATAATTTATCAACAGGGTATTATTCCGGTGGTCCGAGTGGTATTTAACATAACGGGTATTAAGTTGACATGTTCAAATTCTCACGTTACCATACAAATTAAGCAAGAATATGTTAGATAGAGGTGGCTAAATAATTGTATGGCCGTGACAAAAAAAAAAAAAAATTGTACCTTGATTCCCATTCTAACGAATTTCATTACTGCTTTTAATTTGTATCTGGGCCAATAATAATAAAGAAAATTAACCCTTTCAAACTATTTGAAACGTGTTAACTTCAAAGTTCAAACAGCGTGGTATGAGATAAAGGCACTTAAAAGCACATGAGATTCTCATTTGCAAGAACACAAAACCATTTGACTGTTGTTACGCCCTTCCAGGATATATCAAAGCGTCCATTAATCTTTCTAGAATTTCAGAGATGCATCTTTGAATTCATCTCTTGAGAATCGATTTGCCTTCACGGATTGCTTATGCCTGCCAACCCCACCTCAACCTAAGACTAAGATTATATTCCACGTTCTAATCAGAGCTGCCAAATTTGCTTCAAATGCTAATTGCACCAATGTAGCTAAGTTAGGGTTAGGATAGGTTATTGGTGAAAGAGCCAAAGGTGGCAAATTAGCTTTAGTCCTTTTGGCAACATCACCAAAACGCGTTCCCAGTAGACCGTTTTAGCAAATCTGCGCAACTGGTGAGACATCGCTCACAGTCTCAGTCTTCCTCATCCTGTCTTACTATAATAAGTACGTGTGCTTCATGTCCGTGATCAGAAATCATGAGTAAACCATTAGCAACCTGTAGATTTTCTTTGTAGCTATAATTTAGTTTGTTATCTTCCATCAAGTTCGTGATGGAGACTTACAGTTATTTGCATTAAAAAAAAGTATGAAATATTATTGTTTGTCATATCCGACAACGTATGTTATGTTATCCTACATTTAGTAGAGGTACATATTCTATCCAGTTTTGGAAAGTTGTATTTGAGCTCTACTCCAAAATGTCAAACACCCTAAGAGATGTGTACACTATCAATAATGCAGTACATAAATATATTTTTATTCTGATGTTTTGGAGTCATGATGTTTTAGATTATTGGCACCTCAAGGGCAACGTGGCTTAGATTTCAAAATGCTCACTTGCATATTTCTAATAATTTTTTATATATATTTTTATGTATACATTTAGTATATGGTAGAAACTATTTACGCTTGTCAAGTAAAACAGCCGCGTGTGCTTCTAAAAGATAAAAAAAAAACATTATGCTAAGTGTCATAGTCTCTCTTATTAGTTAAGACAACTCGGTATTAGCTACCTACCAATACAACATAAATGCAATTAGAGGGTGTTCCACTTTTGAAAACAAAAACTAAATGATCATGGAGTGCTTCTTTTCTTAGGAACTCTCTCTTTTAGGCTTTGTTTGGTTTAGGGAAAGTTTCATTGAAAGGAAAATTAGGCGGAAAGTTAGAGAAATTCTTTGTTTGGTTTAAATGAAAAATTCCAAGGAAAAAAATTTGATGAAAAATTGTATGGAAAATTTTGATGAACAACAATAGAAAATGACATTTTCCTTTAAACTTTCCATGTTAAACAAACAAGTGAAAAATAAAATGGATTCCATGAAGAATTTGGATTTCATTCTATTTTTCATCAAAATTTTCTTTCCATGAAACTTTCCCTACACCAAACACACCCATAGTATTAGAGAACGCATCTATTTCTGAATTGTTTTTTAAAACAATAGAGATAGTTTTCTACAATCAAAGCACGTTCTAAATAGGTTTCAAAATTATAAAGTAACTCTGTTTCAATTTTTAGAGTGTTCATATTAAAGAAGCCTTCTCCATATTAATAATAGAGAGCTTGCACTAGAAAAAACAAATAAACACTCTCGGTTAATATTAGAAAACATAGGGGAGCTAAATAACTTCTAGTGTCTCTTATTGAATAGCAAGCTCGAAAAACAAAAGAATAATGTTCTGTAAATAGAAATGAACAATAAAATGTCTTATATAGAAAGATGAAAGGAGAAAGCAACGCGCGCCTACGGAGAACGATTTCGTATTACTAAATGATGAAGTAGTTCTTTTGAGACAAATATTGTTATCACAAGATTATCTGGTGCCCTCCCGAAACGCACTATAAAAATGTATTTTTTGGTTAGGATATTGACCGTAAATCTATTGGACATTTCTGTTCCAGTAGTGCTCAGGCCATTTTTCTAGCCAACATGAACATGGCCGGAATGGCGCTGTCAAAAAAATTTTCCGATAGGTTTACGGCGGTTTGTTGGCCAAAATTCATGAAGGTTATGTTTCTGGCGAATTTCCAACCATTTTCACCGTTCAGTTTGACCACTATTCGGCCATATTTGCTTCCAAACATTTCTGACAGGACTTTTGCGGTTATGTTTTAGTGAATTTTTCCCGCCACTTTGCAACCATTTTCTAGCCACTTTTATTTAAAATTTATTTAAAACTGAAAAAAATTGCATCTACAATGTAGAGCCAGCTCGATATAGTATGATGTCAATGTAATTGATGTTTACCACGAATGATGTTTTTTTGTGATTAGGGACCGTACACCCCCTCCACCTTGATAGTGACACCCTTATTAACTGCAGGCCAGCTCACGCGCATCTGAAGCATATATCAAAGCGTAAATGAGGTATCACCAAAGTTCGAACCCATGACCTGGGGGTTGTTAGAAAGCACCTCAAATATTGGACCAACACTTTTTTGTACCTTGAATGATGTTAGATGTCCACAAAGGCTGGAAAAGGAGTGTGCAACTTTAGACTAATGATGGCGGTAAGTGGTGTCTCAAAGTCAATGCTCGAATTTGTTATGTGCCTCAGGTTAAAACCTGGTCATATTTAGGTATTTGATTATGAAGAACTAAGTCTTTGTTTTCAAGCCCCTTTGTTATTTGGTGTCACTGTGAAATCAAACTGCTAGGAAGTCTAAACTCACAACTACAAAGGATTAACACAAGAACTTACAAACAGAGACTTAATCAAACACTATGACTTAGTTCTAATCTGATACACGTAACAAACTCATCAGAAAACTTTAAAAACTATCAATCGTTGTTGTTTATCTTATAAGTTACACTCTATATATTGTCAGCTGGCATGAGCCTCTAACGGAGATTACGACCTCGATCTCCCCTATTGATAGATATGTATTATAAGAATGAACACCCTCTACTTAATACTCTCAAATACGATCCTTTCAACTCCCTAATAGGTTTTTTCTAACCAAAAACTTACAAAAGCTCTGCACAATGCTCAAGAAGAATCCTCCTGAATTCTCTTGGAGAACTTCTCATTGCACGTAATTGTTCCTATCACTAGTGATGAAAAACTAACTTCTGATGAATGTATAAGCACAATTGATGAATCTAATTTATTGTGCTCAATTTGGAGAATTTTTCCAACAATTAAGCACAACAAGTAATTTAGTAACATACATGAAATCGGATTCCTAATTCTATTTAATTTTCAATTAAGTTGATTATCTCTTTCGTTTTCTATTTAGAAATAACCACTCTGCAAAATCTAACTTCTGATGAATATATAAGCACAACTGATGAATATTCACCAGTTATGCTTCTATAATTCACCAGTTGACCAAAACAACTAATGAATATAGAAGCACAACTGATGAGTATTAACCAATTGTGCATCTATATTCACCAGTTATATATATAAGCATAACTAATGAATATTCACCAGTTGTGCTTCTATATTCAACAATTATGCTTATATATATAACTGATGAATATAGAAGCACAACTAATGAATATTCACCTGTTGTATTTCTATATTAATCAATTGACCTGCTATATTCATCAGATGACCTGCTATATTCATTAGATGATTTGTGCTTCAATATTTACAAAAAAGACAACTGATGAATATTCATCAGTTATGCTTCTATATTCATCAGTTGTGCTTCTATATTCACCAATTGTTTATATAAGCACAATTGAATATAGAGGTACAATTGATGAATATTCACCAGTTATGCTTCTATAATTATCAGTTGACCTGATCTGCTATATTCATCAGATGACCTGCTACATTCATCAGATGATTTGTGCTTCAATATTTGTAGAAAAGAACAACTGATGAATAGATAAGCATAACTGATGAATATAGAAGCATAATTATTGAATATTCACCAGTTGTGCTTCTATATTCATCAGTTGACTAGCTATATTCATCAGATGACCTGCTATATTCATCACAAGATTTATGCTTTAATATTTACAGAAAAGAACAACTCAGTTATACTTTTATATTCATCAGTTAAGGCAGAAAACGAGAAAAACGACGTCTTATTTCATCAGCATCAAAACAACGTCCCAAACGAGAGTATCTACTCCCGGAGCATCCAAGAGTATTTGAATAAATACCTCACTACGTGCCAAATGAAACTAAGATATATAATAATGAATTTATTACTTAAATCTTAAGCCCATGTTTGGTAACTGTGATTAAATTAAATGATCGAACTTGTTTGGTTAAAATCAAAATAAATAATTAATAATTTTAAGAAATATATTTTATTTTTAAAATTCAAGATTATTTACCTCTTCAAATAAAATAGAATTATTTATCATGTTACTATTATATCCGTACAGGCAGTATATGTGGATGAGATTTAAAATAATCTTGAAGATAGACATGTAATATATATGACCACCCACCCTTTTGGGTCGAAATGGAGGGCCATTTGCCCATTGGGTGATGCCAAATTCGATCAAACAAAAAAGTCAACTAGGTTGAATTAACAAAAAAACAATAAAAGTAAAATAAAATAAAATGTCATCAACTTCCCATTATAGGTATGTAGTGCTTGCATTGGATCTTATGCATGCACATGCCGACAACATTAAATTCAAATATGTGCAACTCCTTTGGAAAATGCCTGAAAACGGTCAACTGTTTGAAAATAAATAATCCAAAATATATATACAACTGTAATTAATTGCCACGTTACTATTTAAGCCAAGTTTTGTACCTAACACATCCATAAAACGAAATGTTTTTTTTGTAAGAGGATCGATGCCGGTTTCTCATTTTCTCCTTAGTGGTCAAGGGTCGCACACCCCTCCACCTTGATAGTGTATCACCATACTCAATGTGAGCCAGCTCACGCGCACCTTCAGCGTATCAAAGCGTAAATACGGTACCAACAGAGCCTGAACCCAAGATCTTAGGGTTGTTAGACAACATCTAATACCACTAGTCCAACACCTTGTTGGTATAAAACAAAATCTTCTATGCAAAATTGGGTGGGCAACGAAGACAGCTGTTCAGATAACTATTCTTAATTTAGTGCAAAAATAATATATTTTTAATTTTGTGCCATTAATTAAGCTTTAAAATATTTTATTTCTTATTTTTTCACTCCAATTCAGCTTAAATTCTTATTTATATGATGCAAATTCAGCTTAAAAATATTATTTTTTTAATGACATAAATTCAAATTCAACTTTAAAATGCTATATTTCCTATTTTTGTAAATCAATTCACCCAAAATCATCTCAATAATATATATCAATTTTTTTGTAAACCAAAAATAAAATTTTTAATTTTATCATTGCCTCTATGCAGTAGTGTTGTTGGTGGTCGGACCAACTCTTCTTCATTGTTCCCTATTTTGTTGAGAAATACTTCGTATTATTGAGTTTATATTTAAAAGTTAATGGATGTGCAAATTAAAATTACACCGTCTTTTGAACTAATAATTAATATTATTAATAACAAGGAGAAAAATAATATGCTGACTGATATATACTTGTTGAATTAATCTCCACTTATAAAGTCACCAAACTCATTTTTTTCACTAAATTAAGGGAAACCTCCCAAAAGAGGCTCTAAACTATCAACATTTTCTCAATTACGGTCTGAACTACCATGATTTTCAAAAAAGGTTCGATGAAAAAAAATTAGACTCATTTCAGTTGATGCTTAAGATCAACTTGTTTGATTTCTTAAATATAATTGATCGTATTAAATTTGTTAAAAAATATGGGTGAATGAGTATGAAAACACATCATTTTTTGTTTATATGTGCAGAAAATGATATTATTTATTTTACTAACCAAACGATGTAATTTTAACACACGTAATTTATTTTGAAAAATCACTCCAATTTGTTTTTCATTGCACTTTTTTTAAAAATCGTGATAGTTCTGACCACAATTGAATAAGTGGTAGTAATTCAAATCTTATTAAATAAGAGGTTCTCACTTAACCTCAATCAATATATAGCAAATCTTATTAAATATGAGCTTATCAAATATAAAGTGACAATTCATATAAATTATTCACGAAAGGCCAAAACAACATCGTTTTTATGGTTTTATAGAGTATAGTGTCATACCCTAAATATCCAAAATCATAAAATTATAAAATACTAAACCCTAAATTCCAAAATCCTAAACCTCCTTAAAAACAAAATCCTAAACCCTAAATCCCAATTTTCCTTTTATTTTATTCTGATCTAACCTCAAATCTCTCCAATTTCACAGTCCGATTCCCCCGTGACGACAAAAGTGATTCGGCATGCTAGCACGGCCTTAATTATAAGACTCTAATAATGACAACTTGACATAATTTAAAGGATTTTAATTTGGGGAAAAATTCAAAAGGGGTCCTGAACTACCACCGCTTACCCAAATGCAGTCAGAACTACCATGATTTCCAAAAAGGGTGCACTGAAAAAAAAATGGACTGATTTTCTAAATTAAAATGTACCATTATATTTCAAACCTAATATTATTATAAGACTTAGATTTGTGTGCAAAAATTATGTCATTTGATTATCAAAAGACGTCGTTTTCTTTATGTGCGCAAAATGATATAATTTATTTTGATAACCAAACGATGTAATTTTCGCACACAAATCTAAGTCTTATAATAATATTATGTTAGGAATGTGATGGTAAATTTTATTTTGGAAAATCAATCCATTTTTTTTTCATTGCACCTTTTTTGGAAATCGTGGTAGTTCTGACTGCAATTGGGTAAACGGTGGTAGTTCAGGGCCCCTTTTGGGTTTTATCCCTTTTAAATTTGATGTTGAACTCTCATCAATGATTCAATTATAATGTGCATTACCTCAATTCTAAAAAATTATATGAAACACTGTAAGAGACTAAAGGTTGTGCTTGGTTTGATGAAAGTTAGAGGGAAAGGAAAGTTAGAAGAAAAATGAATCCCTCAAAAAATTCATTTTATTTTACCCTTGTTTGGTTTGAGGTGGAAAATTTTGTAGAAATTACTAAAACACCTTTTAATTTAAACAAATTTTCAATTCTATTTTTCATATAACTTTTCATTTAGTTTTCCATCCCCAATTTTCTCTGAACCAAACAAAGAATTTCTTCTCATTTTTCATCAAATTTTCTTTTCCACCAATTTTTTCCTAAACCAAACACATCATAAGAGTTATGGAGCTTATTTTCACAAATCAATACTCACAAGTCACAACTGCTCCCCTTAAAATAACAATGATAAATAAAGTTGAATTTTAAACATACTTACATTATCTTTTAACTAATAGTTTAACACCAAACAAAATAATTTTTTTTATCACTCCTCACCTTCTTTCTTACATTTAAACCCTAGCGCCTAGCCCTTATCAATTGTCTCTCTGATCTATGATCACCAACTAATCGATTAGCTGTTTGTTTGTTTTTCTATCTTAGAAGTGGACCCCTTCGAGAAGGGCTTAAACTCTAGAGAGAGAGCTTCGATTCAATTCATCTTTTCTAATTTCTCATTTGGTTTTACGGGAAAATTGCTTTGCTGGTGTTATATGGTTTTGACCCCAAAATCAGTTGGGTCTCAAAGTGATCAGATTCTGCATTAACTAGACTACCTTTAAGTGGATTGAGACAGCTCTTTTGATCACTAATAATATCAAATATATTAGGATCAACAGGGCACTTTGCATAGCTCGCAATATTGCAGCCAAAGCCTTTGAAACAGATCAAATTAGACTTTTGCTTGATGCTTGTGGAAAACTCCATGACTTCTGACATCATCTTCAACTTTGCATATTTGGCTTTATGAATCACAAATTGATTATTCTTTAGCGTTAGGGTTTCTCCTCCTCTTTCTTCGTATGGCGTTTTTCTCATGGAGCTTCTAGTTCTATCCCTTTCATCCTCAGTCCCTCATTTATACACACTCATTCTTCTTTTTCTTCGTCTTATCAGTCAATACCTTTATATCAGTTCATAAATAGTAATAATAGATTACCGGTTTATGTATAGTCGAGTTGATTTGAGGCTTGATCTATGAATATTTTTTACTGTCTGTCTCAGTTTCAATTTCTATTTACATCAATTTAGCATCACCAATTTACCATCAAAGGTCCTATAAATAGTTTAGGATAGGCAGAATATTAGCTTGGACTTTACGCAATGATGAAATGAATTTAAATTAGGATTCTTATTGAAGTCTGTAAAGTCAAATACAGCCATGTCAAAACTAAGCAATTTTGATTTGAATTGACCAATCATCAACTGATAGATATAAAATATAAATTTATTAATATTTTTAATATTAAAACCGCCCTATTTTTGTGCAAATTAAAACCACCTTGATTAATGTGGCTGTAACCTTACTTAGTATGATGGAATCATCATCTTTTAAATTATATTTATTCATTGCTAACTAGCCGGATCGGCAAGTTTGACTCTGCTTGAGGTTTGACTTCGAATCATAATTTCACCAACTTGGATGTATTTAGAATATATCAAATTTTTAATGTATAAAAAATATTTGTACCACTAAATTCAGTCAATAATTGTCTATTTCAATCTAAAATTAAATAATAGTCCAACCAAAATAAATAAAAATATATTTAGAAAACACTCCCATATATGAAATTTGGGATGTATTATAAACTCAACAGTCAACTATATCATGTATTAAATTTTATATTAAATTTTTTATTATGTAATACTTTTAAATTTATTTTTTTTGAATTAGCCGCTGACATAAACGATGGTTAAACACGCAGAAAAAAAAATCATAATTTGGAACAGTCATGCCACTTTACAGTTATTCAAAATGACATAGTTTTGAAATTAAATCACCAATATCTTGTTGACAAATGTCAGACGAGTTAATTTGTTGATGTCATATTAGTATTATCATGTACATGTTATCAGATGATTGGTTAATAAATTTGAAACGGACGTAGTCTTTATTGGCTGTAAGATTGCTTGATTGTTTCAGATCACATTCCCAGAAAAAATAGCTTGCGGACAGACGTGAGGCCTATTTCACATTTAGAGAGATATAGTTCTTCTCACATTAAAAAAAAACATTTAAAAGAGATCTGAATGTTGACTCCCTCAAAATTTCTACCTCCACCTTAAAGAACTAGTTAAAATAAAATAGTAAGAATTGATGAGAAAGTAGATCTAACAAATTTTGTTGTCAAGACTAGTCATTTCAATAAACTTTCGCTTATTTTCAACATATCTGAATTGAGTGTGATATCGCTATAACTTGATCATAATTTAAATCTGACCCTAGACCATCACGTCAAACCCATGTTGATAAATCTAACAAATCTTCATTACGACTTAATTAACCAAAAGGCAAATGGCTCCATCTTGGAAGGGTAATCACAATCAATTTAAGCCTTCATTATGGGATTTCCCTTAATTAAACGCGTAAAACAATAAAATTAACTTGTTGTCACATAAGGTAAAATTAGCTGCCGGTAGGGTTTGGTGGTTGTGAATAGTGTTGAACTAAATTAGTACGCAATAAGTAGGTAGTAGCAAGTGGTTGTTGACCTAGCTCCTTTTGCAATGGACCCATCATGCATGTGACCATCAATATCCAGATTCACAAGGGACCAAAGCCAAGCAAAGCATCTTCATTGTGTTGCGACTTGCATGCAAGCAACGAAGCAGGTAGAAGACATTGCTTAGACTTTCCGAGACAGATGATAGTGGAAGTCTCATGAGTGTGTCCAAAACTTGCATGTGAAACCCAAAACTTCGATCTCCATAAAATTCATATTTGGGCGTCAAAGTGAGACTTCGAGATCAAATTATTAAAGTCTCTTCGTTTAAGTTGGACCATCGCTTTGGTGCAACTTGGAAGGAACTCATGCATTGCACACTATAACATTATTCTTTATCATCTTTCGAGTAGAATATGCTCTGGCTATTTGGCTTTAAAAAAAAAAATTAAGTTCTTCATTATAAAACTTACAGAAAGTTCATACGTAAATTTTAGGAAAAAGTACTAAAAGAGACTTCAAATTATCACCACCTCTTCCGGTTTGAACTATCTGAACTGTCATAAAGGTGTGATGAAAAAAAAACTAATTTTGTATGATACTTAAGATCAATTTATTTAATTCATTAAATACGATTGATCTTATTAAATTTGTTGAAGATTAAAGTTGATTGAGTATGAAAAAACGTCATTTAATTTAAGTTAAAAAAATAAAATTATTTATTTTGATTACTAAAAGACATATTTTCCGTACATAAATTTAATTCTTTTAATAGTATTAGTTTAGAAGTATAAGTGTCAATTTTATTTTCAAAAATAATTTTAAATTTTTTTTCACACACTCTTTTCGACGATTTAAATAATTCGAACGATGATTAAAAACGCATTGTTAGTTTTGAATCCTCATACGGTTTTCCTTAAATTTTATATATTAAAAATGAGAAGGAAGTGGGGGAGCCACTTGCATATCGATGAATCACATCTCTTTACATTTGGCTTTATTTTCTTCTTATTTAATTAGAGTTAGAACGATAAAATAAAATTGTAAAAGTATTTTTTAATTTGACTAATATTTCATGATTTTTTCTAAATCAAACATAGAATTTGTTTATTTTATTATTAAAATATGCCACATATCCAGTAAGAATTCCAAGTGGCCGGAAAATGGTCAGGGGTTTTCTTGAACAGTTTCTGCAATTTTTGGTCACTTTCAGCTATATTTGAAAATAAATCAAAAACTTCCCGCAAAATATCGAACAGATGCACATTTCCGATAACTAACCAGAAACTGGGCATAAATTTTTAGCCACTTTTAACCATTTTAATAAATAAACTGAAGATGGCTCGAACATGACCGGAAAACAAAACTTTAAATCGAGTGCATTTCTCTTTTTTTCTCTCACATCCCTTCATACCTTTGGATGATGTTCCTCGTGCCGACTCCTGTCAAGGTATGGATATTAACTTTTGGTGGTTTAAGGTTGTTGCTGTGATATAACTCGTGAATTTGATGAATTTGTATATATGAGGCCGAATGATGATTTAGTGTTAGGTTATTTTGTGTTGTTGCAGAGGGGTTGAAGCGCCAAAGTTTTGAGTGGTATGGTTGAGGTCCCAAGAATGAGATCCGACGTGATGACAAATTGGAGTCCGAGTCATAAAGTACCCTGCCGATCCAAAGTGTTGAGGTTCTGATCGCCACCACTACTCCACCGACGTCTTATATTCTTTTCGCTAAAACTCCCGCTCCAAGACCGCAGCCAGTGAGATTAATTCATTGTTTTACTACACATTGAGGTTGATAATACAAAGTTTAATTTATAAGATAAAAAATGATTAATGATTATTTTAGATTATGACTGAGTGTGTTATATGCCTCGGGTTAGAATATAGTCATAGTTTAATTGTTTGAGCATGAGGGGTCAAGTCTTTGTTTCTGCGCCGATATTTTTTGTGCGTGTAATTGTGAGTTTAAACTTCATAAGATTTTGACCTCACAATCAAACGCATTAACACATAGGCTTGCAAAATGAGATTTGTAGTTCTTTATGATCAAAAACTTAAAAATGATCGGCTTCAATCCGAGTCATATAGCCAATTCGGACATTGACTTAGAGACATCATGCACCATCCTTTTTTATCTAAAGTGAACTCTTTTTTCTGCTTCAATGTGCTCCTAATATCTATTCGATACATGAATTCATCACTCGAACGAGCCCCCTGCTACTCTTCCTCCCCTACTAATGCCCCCCACACCTCCATCCAAATTTCATGTGGCGCTCCATAAGAAATTTGTCTATGGTTTTATTATTAGAGACTCACAGTGACTGAAAATACAAAGTTTAACTTATAAAATAAAAAAATTATGATTGATGGTTATCTAAGTTAATGGTTGAGTTGATTATGTGCATCGAGATTAGAGCTCGATCATAGTTTAACAGGTTTGATTGTGAGGCACTACGCCTCTGTTTCTAAATCGATATTTTTATTTCTTATATTTGTGAGTTCGAACTTCTTGATAGTTTGATCTCAAAATGACAAGGAATAATACACATGAATTGGAAATGAAAACTTAGTTGCTCATAATCTATCATCTAAATATGACTAAGTTTTAACTCGAGACATAAAACAAACTTAGTTGCCCATTCACTGTGAATTTTTTTCCTAAAATTGCACTCTTTCTTTCACACATCATTTGAGTAAGACATTCAACAAATTTTTTACAGCATTAGTCTGACTCTACATTATAATTGTATTTTTTTCAATTCTCAAATTTTTAATATTTTAAAAAAATTAGTAAAAAATGGTCGGTAAAAACAATCGTCATAAAGATGACCGTCAAAGTCCGGCCAAGAAACATGTCCGTAAAAATGGTCGTAAAGTGGCTGTATGCGCTGCTCAGTCATGATGGCCGGACACTAGCGGATACGTAACCAAAAAATATGGCCAAAAGTGAATGTAAATCTAGTGGAAAATTTTATTGGCGGCGCTATTCTGGTCATGATATTTTTATCAGAAATCATTGAAATTCATCTTTTCAGTAGTTTTTTGAAACTTTTTTTTGGCCAAATAGTTACTGAAAAATGCAATATGTTTTGGTGATTTTTCACTAAATTTCTTCTATCCATCACTTTTTCTAAACCCAGCCGAACCTAAGCGTTTATATAACTTTATCAACAACATCAAAAATAATTAAAGGATTCACACATTAATTTTTAAAATTTTAAATTACCAAAATATAGTTAGCATGCAAAAGATTGAATATCTAATTTTGACGATTAGGGAATTAATTTCATATATCATCTTATATAATACAAATACTGCTTCCTTTCTGATGATGCAAAATATATACAATGCATGACGAGCTTGTCCGAAAACTATTGGGTATAAAATGACATAAAAAGATTGAGATAGGAAGGCAAGATCGTGGAAGGTGAAGAATAAATACCTGATTTATGTGATTTGTGCATGATTGAAAAGTAGTGTCACAAGTTTAATCTCCCTTTTGGGTGGCGCACCGGAAGCCATGTGTCCTGCAAATTGTAGAAGATGAGTGAGTTTACCCACGTGTGGGTGGAGTAGAAAAATGGTAGATGTGGAGTGATAGGTTGTGGATCAAGGTCACTTCATGCTCGTGACACACATTCCATTATATTACACTATGTTTTGTTTAGTGAGAAGATGGAAAGTGAATTTCATATATAATTCTTCTTCTGTTTGGTTATTGGTGGAAAAATTATGAGAAAATGTTCAAAAATTCACTATATGTTTGGTTTAGAGAAAATTTATGGGAAATGAAAATTAGTGAAAAAATAAGAATGAATTTATTTCGTTTAGGGAGAATTGGGGATGAAAAACTAAATGAAAAGTTAGATGAAAAATGGAAAAAAATTACTTAAATTAAAAAATGTTGTAGTACTGTATTCAAAATTTTCACTTTTAACCAAACAAGTGGAAAATAAAATGGATTTAATGAGAAATTGATTTTTTTCCAAAAATTTTCTTTCTTTAAACTTCCAAACCACACACAGGGTGTCATTGTTTTGATAAAAAATTTCATTTCATTTTACGATTATATTTTCCTATCACTTTTTCTAAATCAAATAAGAGATTCCTTTTCATTTTCTCTCAAATTTTTCTTTTTATTAAATCTTTCAAAAATCAAATACATCCTTAAATTATTTTAAATTTCAAATAAATTTCTATCAATATATTAATAAATATATGATACATATCAATTTGATTTTTCAAACTTCACGTGACATACTGATTGAATAATATAATCATGACCATAGGCTAGGGCGGATATGATCCACTAAAAATTACTTGTAATTGTGACCTTTAAGAAAGTTGCAGAGGTCAAATATGTATCATTTTTTTTTTAAAAAAAAAACTATTAGTTATTTCCCACTTCTCAAATATGTAACATTCACATCTCATTCATTGCCAGCCTTGGGGTAAAACCTAGTCAAAGGTAATAGCTCACCTAACGACATTTAAAACACTTTGCTTCTTCCCTCATTCCTCCACGCGTAGATAAATAGCCAAGACGGGGGAAAAAATGGTTCAACAATGGCTGGTGGTGATCATATTAGGGTTTGATATAACGAAGCTTCAAATACGATTTTGGGTGGGGATTGGATATTCATAGTTGTCTATCGAAGTCTTTTTTGACTCATTTTTTGGTGGGGGTGGAGGCATCAGTTTGAGCCTAGTGTGATATGTGAGTGTGACCCATTCAGGCCAAAGATAAGATTGTGATCATACGGCATGCTGATTTCTTGAGCCCCAAGGACCAAACGACACATGTGCGTCGGGTCTAAGTTTTTTGGAACGTGCTGGTTTCCTATGTGCAACGGCGAAGCACCAAGCTACACATGGGCATTTGGGTGGGAAGTCTTCAAGTTCTCCAACATGATGAGTTTTCCATATCTCTTTTACAAACAAGGTCCCACTTTGAGATCCTTCGAGCTTTCTAAAAGCAGAGAGATCACTGCGGCTGCAATATATGATCATACCCAACCGACCGAGTCTCTCCAAGAATTCTGGGATCCTTTCTTTGACATTTTAAGATACAAGCAAACATGGGCCTCAACTTTTGTGTCAACCAGCAATTGCTTGATGACAAATTAGTAAAAGCCAATCAATCTCATGCGGCCCAATACTTCACTCTCAAATGGATTTTCATCATGGTCGTTTTAGATTTTATCAACTAATTTTGGATTACCACTTGTCTCTCTATAAATAAAATCATGTTAATTTGTATAAAACCGTCATGTTTTATCTTTAACCATTCTTATTTTATGTATAACTACTTGACTGCAAATTTATATGGCAGCACTGGATAAGAATCCTCTCAAATCACCTCTATTTATTGTCACGGCTCAAGGACAAGATCCAAAGAGTAAGACATTAACTAGACCATGATATGTCTAATCAAACTAAGTGTCAACATTCAATACTTAATTCAAGCATAGATCGCCTGGAAGACCCGAGTGAAGCCCACGTAGGAGGTCCGACGGGATAGAATAAGCACAAGTTCGGTTTGCGCCCGCATTGGAAGTCCAAGGGAGAGATACACAAATCCGCACTCTAGAAACATGTGAAAGAATGTCGAAAGTATGTGTCTGTAAATATACTGATATTTTGAGAGATATTTCAAGATAGGAAAATTGTACCCGTATGATCTGATTGATCTTCACCGTCCATTAAGGAGTTGGATGTGTATATAAGGGGAAGGGTTCATCTGCTCCAAACCATCTAAGATTTGTCTTTCTCTCTACAATACAAGTATCTCTGAAAGTCTCTAAAGTCCACATGAGTCATCTTCGCTTTGTTGTCTCAAAATTATCTTTGAGGATTAGACTTCTTCTAGATTATTCAAGTCTAGAAAAATTCTAAATTTGACATCTCATTGATAGGTGATCAAAACGCGAGTCCGCAACATGGTTTATGAAAAGATAAATTATTTCAATGTTGCATTATTGTTATCTTTATCTCGGTCACACGTAATATGTCACAAGCCAAATTTATCTAAAGCATTATTACAACTATGACAGTTCATTTTGTCAATGCGTCTTAATTTTTATTTTATAATAAGTCGTCAAAAATTGATATGTTAGTATGCTCACAATAATCATACTATTCTTTCAAAATGAGAAAAAATTTATTAACTCTTTTAACGAGCAGACATTTTGTAGCTAAACTACTCGTCTTGTAAGATAGTCAATCAAATCTTTAATTTTTACAACATTGTAACTATTTGTTATGTACATTGATTTTGATATTATTGAAAATCACATATATTTTTTTAATCAATATTTCGAGTCAGTCTACTTACATGATGAAGGGCTTAATGTTTTTATGCCCACATCAAACTCATTTGATCCTTTATCAAGTTATGCGATAAAAACATTGTTCATAACCCTAATCCTTTTAAACAATTTTTAAAAACATTCTAAAATTACATAAGAGCAATCTGTGAGTAGTAAAAATGTGGTGTATGAATAGCATCCCAAACTATTTTTATGCAGTATCAATCTATTTTATGCAGTGTCTATTTTTATCTCACTTCCAAAGGTCTTCCAAACAAGTTTGAAATGTCTTTTTCAGTTTTTTATTTTCTTATATGGCAGTTTGCATATAACTTGATAGTTTGCATGTATTTTTGTTGTCGCTTTTGAGAGGTGCCAAAGCATTAAAAGCAATATTAGTGGGACTGAATTTAACATTGGATCTCCGCTTCTCTGAGCGATACCATCCTAAAAAATATGATGAGACAGTAAAGGCATGTTTTGCCAAAATAAAATGCAGCATTATGAGCTGAAATTGCAGATTTACAATAACAAGAAAGTGATAGTAAAGTGGATAGTGATATATTGAAAATGAGTTTGGTGGAGGACATCAAGGAATAGAAGAACAAGATTTTATTTAGACACATGAGAGACTATGCTCCCTAAGGAGAAGATTCTAACAGTACTCATACAAAAAATTGATTTGCAGGTTGATAAGGATGATTGACAATGATGAGGAAGATGAGGGTGAGGGTGAGGAGGATAATGGTGATGATTAGAGTTTAGGATCTACTTTTCTTTGAATTTTTGGATTAACCTATTGAACATAATGCAATTGTTGATAGTATGTTTCCGTACGTCATCTTGCAATAGTTTTTTGTTGGCTAGCTTGATTGTATCTGGGGACTTTATGTCCTGATGTTAGATTCACCATGACATCCATTAGATTCACATAAAAAATAGGGTCCATTTCAGCGATTTTGAACAACAAATTTTATGAGGTTTACTTGGTGGTGGTAGTAGCTTTGCGAGCATAATGTGTAACTTTTATTAAAACAGGTAGACATATGACTTCTGCTGCTTTCACTTTGACTTCCTGGTCTGTGACCACTTCTTTGGTGTCCAACCAGTTGATGACAGTAATCCCTTTAAATTCTTTCTGATATTATAGAATAGTTGCAAATGAGCCAACTCCACATATTCCTCCTCTGAAAACCTTGTTACACACATGATCTTGGGTTGTTTGAAATTTTCCACGAACTCTATAACAGGTTTGGAATAATTTTGCATAGTGTATGCTAGTTGTATAGTGGTGACCACTAACTGCATGGTATAAAATTGTGCATTTAACATCCATTTCGTCTGCTGCAAGGTTTGGAGGGAATTGGCCAATGCCTCCCTTGTATATAATATTGAGAAAACCTAAACTTGGACATGTTGTCGCAAGCATACGTGACCAACCTTACACAAAAGCGAGCCACGTGCTTCATTGAGATTGACTATGAGACCAATTTATTCAGTCTATTATATACCTAATTCACTTGATTTTTGACCGTTCAAGAGTATTATTTAACGATTTTATCAAGTTTTCATATTACTGGGCGAATATGGAGTTGAATGCTAAATCATGCTAAAAGATGAGTATTTAGAGCAAAATATAGACATAATCAAATTGGAGCATAAAATTCACTCTCTGATAAAGCGCAAAGCCGCGAGTTGAGCACTACATCTGTGCGCACTATGACGTGGAAAGGCAAAGTAAAGTGGTGAGATAAAGAAAGAAGTCGAGGCAGTAGCCACACGCTAGGCGGCGCACACGAGAATTAATTAGTTGAGTTACGCGCAACGTGATTATATTTCTAAAGTTATGGCAACAAAATCATTGTATCTTTCGAGATCAATATTTTTAACACTAGATATCTAACTTTAGAGATTTCAATTGACACGGAAAAAGGAAATAATTATCCATAATAAAGGAGTATGAATCTAGTTCTTGATAGACTTTTGCCAGCAAAGGAAACGAATTCGGTGGACTGTCTCCTGATATTCCAAGATTTCGATTTTCTATCTTCTTAAGTCTAAATCTTTAAGTCCCTAGAAGATAATCTACATAATAATCGTGTAGATCCTATTGCAAAAGTTGGAGGCCACAAAGAGGTCTTCGTCCACTCTTTTTAGTGTGTCAAATCGAGAGCTTGCAAAGAAATACATGAATTGTAAATGATACATATTTTATGTTGGATCATTATCCATTACTGCTTTGCAAGTTAGTAACCAACATGATCATACGCAAAAAAAAATGAGTTGTTTCATACAAAATAGGATTGTTTATACATTCATACATGGTTTTATTTAAGAGAGACACGTATTAGTATAACTAATTAATAAAATTTAAAAAGATATTATTTTAATTCACTATCAAATTTGTTAACAGCACATGATATGAAATTCTCTCGAGCTGTAAAGCCAAATCAAAACTACGCAGGTTTGATCCGAATCGTCCAACCACCATATAACATGTGTAAAATTAAAATTCATTAATATTATCAAAATCACCCTTCTTTTTTAGCCCTCTTTTATCTCAAAATCATCCTATTTTTGTACAGAACCATTCTAATTTATATGACTCTAATCTTATTTTTTGTACAAATGCATCATCTTTCTTTTATTGGACCAAGAAGCCCAATAGGCTCTCGCCCAACCATCTCCGGTTTGATTCCCAAGCACTCGATTCAATTGACTCGCCATTTTGCTCCTTCAATCGCACCAAACTAATCGCAGCAGCAGGAGGAGGCGATTCTCACCCGATGGCCAACGCGTCGCGGCTCTGGTCCTTTCTGGATCCCAAGAAGAATTGGCTCACCGCCCAGCATATGAAGTCCGTCTCCAACCGCCTCCGCAAATACGGTTAGGATTTCTTCCACTTTTTCCATTTCAAACAAATCGATCTGATTGGATGTGATTTATGATCTCATTGTCGTTTCGTTAGGGTTGAGGTACGATGATCTGTATGACCCGATGTACGATATAGATATCAAGGAGGCGTTGAATCGCCTCCCGCGACAGATTGTCGACGCAAGAAACCAGCGTCTCAAGCGCGCTATGGATCTGTCCATGAAGCATCAGTATCTGCCTGACGATCTCCAGGTCTGCCCCCTAAGGCTGTGTTTGGTTTAGGGAAAATTGGAAATGGAAAACTAAATCGAAAGTTAGGTGGAAAATAGAAAGAAAAATTTGTTTAAATTAGAGAATGTTTTACTACTTTTCATGAAATTTTTCAGAAAATAAGATGGATTTTATGACGGTTTCATTTTCACTTAAATTTTTCTTTCCCTCTAACTTTCCTTAAACCACACACAGCCTAAAAAGTGTAGCTATCTAGAAAGCTGAGATATTTCTATCCGTTGCCCATATTTATAAATATTTTTATGTGATTTGGAATCATGGAATGGCTAACCACTTGGTTTTGCCAGTTGACCATGTGAAGAGGTTAGTTTTGTTACAGGTGTAGGCACAGATCGAGCTGAGTGAAATACATTTCATGTTAATGAGAGAGGCAGTTTTAGTTGCCAATAGGGTATTGCCACTTTCTTACCATTTGCTAGTAAACCTGACTACTAGCGGTCATCCGGTAGTAGTAGCTTACCAGATGTATGAGTCAGGAGTATGTGGCAGAGATGTTGGAAAGTGGTCTGATGATATTGATTAGATTGAATTTCATGGTAGTGATTTTTAAGCTTTGCCTAGATGCCTATTGCCATCTGTTGTCGCTTAGAACTCAAAAAATGCTGTTTTTGCAGTTCATATTCATTAAATCTTGTAGAATTACTGACTGGTCTTGGTCTTTGGACACTAAATTATGGGCATCTTTCTTTTCATGTGCTTGGTTTAGAAATAGTATAGTGCTTTATGTGAACTTTCTATAGCTTTTTCAACCCATCACCATCCCTGTATACGCATAATATATCAGCTTAGTAAGATTTGCTCTTATGGAATATTTATGAATTTTTTGATTATAAGTCAGCTTAGATCAACTCTGGATTAGTTTTGTTAATCCCTTAATTCTTATTTAATGCACGCTAGTCTAACATATGTAAATGCTACTTTGCTCATATCATGGCACTTGCAGTTCAAACATTTCATATTCAAATACAACGTGGAAAGTATCTTTGCTTATAAAATAATTTTGGTCAGACGATGTTGATTTGAATCATTATGGTATACATTGAATGGAAGCGTAGTGTGCACAAGATTGAAAATATTGGATGTTGGTTTAAGCTTCTTGTTACTGTCATTCTAATCTATCATTTGATATCTATATTATTTTAAATTCTGTTTGTCAAATCATGATTCTTTTGTTGATTTTTTTTTCCTGTTATCTAGCGGTTAAGAGCATTTAATTTTTGTAGGCAATGCAAACACCATTCAGGAGCTATTTGCAAGAAATGCTGGCTCTGGTAAGCACAACTTGGTCATTATAGTATCATTATCATTGAAAATGATACGATAACATTTTCTCTGGTTTAGTTGTATTCTAGAGGCTCGTTATATAGCTATGAATTATTAGTGCCACTACTGGAAACATCTCTTACTTTTTATCTGCGGAATTTTCAGTTACTGGCTTAAAGCTGTCAGTTTTCTCATTCATTCCATGCTGAGTTCATTCCATGCTGATTTTTACAATGTGTAGTTTTTTTATGTAAATCCCATCCTGGCTTGTTTGAAAGTACGTACTCTTAGTGAGTTTGAAACTAGCAGTGGTACCCCTAATTATTGAAGATAGTACATTTTTATTGGTCCTTCTGTTAATCCTGAGTACTGACCCTAGTTAATTTTAGTTAATCATCCATGTCCTTGCACTATGTGATTCGTATCTGAATAAAATTACTAAATGCATTTTGCATGCCAGGTTCAGAAGGAGAGGGCGGAGCGGGAAGCACTCGGAGCCTTGCCCCTCTACCAGCGCTCACTTCCGTAAACATTCACTTGCCTGCTCTGCATGGCCTGCGAAGTACCCATATAAATGCTGTCCTTGTATGTCATTTGATTCCAAAATCTTCTGTTAGTTGAATTGCACATTGGCAGCAGCAACTGGAACAAAACAATCCCTCCACTGAGTTTTTTTTATTCAAATGCTGCAACTGGAGTTTTTATGAAGCTCCATACTTGTAAACAGAAATAAGGCTTTTGAACACTTAATTTTTCAAGTACTTAATAATTTATGGTTGACATCGCCGTGCGGTTAAATGTCACGGGCTAGCTCTCAAACTAGCTTATGCGGCGCTTGTTGGCTCGCACGAGAGTCAGCAAGTAAGTCTTTCACGCGCAACTTGAGTAGTTTTAAGATAATAAAAGAATCACACAATTAATATATTCGCACAAAGAGGCATGAATCTCACTATCACGTAAATTGAGTGAGTTGGGACATCAATTTTAATAAAAGACACATTTTGTTGATATCGTAAAAATTTACTACACAAATAGGCACAGGGCACGCTTATATAAGCATTAGGAGTTTATAGGACGACCTTGCTCAAATGGAATGGCTCGACTGCAAATTGAACTATACATTCCCCTATAAAGAACTGAGAGTTTTTCGGTCCCTATAGGAAGAACATGACTATTGTTTTAGATAACATATTTAATATTACAAAACTAACAAGCAGTTGAATACATAACAATACCTTGGACAAGAAGATTCATGCCCTCCTTTTAGCAAATATAATTTTGTCATCAAGGTGAAAGTCTAGTGTTTGGTTGATAAGTTATTCATCCAAACAGTCGCGGGTCCGATTCTTGATGGCGACAACTTTCCAAAAAAAAAAATACAGTACCTTGAACAAACTTAATTGGTGATACCAGATGACATTGAAATGATCAGTCTGATTAATTTCGGTGTTGACCACTGTTGAATTGATTGAATTATTTATTAATCAAATTTATTCAAAAAAGTTTTGAATTGCGTTTGGAACCGCCTTCACGATGTCATTGAAACCTGGAGAAGGTGGAATGGATGAAGAAGAAGAAGTGATGGTAGGATTTTATAGCTCATATCCAGTCGAGGCTGACTCCACAGTAACTGCTTACACTATCTGATAATGTAATGAACAGTCTTAAGTGTAGTTCTTATATGAGAATATCAATTGTCAGACCAATGGTCAAACCACATCTAATTGTTGAATGATTTACTTTTATTTGGTAATTAATTTTTTAAAATATCTTAATATATAATGATTTATCAATATAAAATAAATTTTAATTTTAATTTTACAACATAAAAAAATAAATTAAAATTTATAATCAAGTATTAAAAATATTATTTATTTATAAAGTGAATGAGATTCTGATTGAAAAAAATAGCTGCAATTGGTACTTATAGGATTCTGATTGAAGTGCTATCCATATATAGTTGATTCCAGAAAGATATAAAAAATAAAGAGATAATTATAATAATCATATCAATATCGACTCTGAATGATTCAAATATAAAATTGACAGCAAATCATTCAGACTTTCTAAATATTCATTAAGAGAAAAAAAACAAATGTTCGGTTTACTGAATGCTTAATATAATAAGAGACCACCTCTTAATAAATCTCAATTAGTGCAACAAAACAACACGTCAGTGGTACAACAAAGAAAAGTAAACAAGGGGCCCTTTGAAACCCAATCATCTGAAGAGTTTGAGCTTCAACTCTTTCAAGTTATGTATCCACACTACAGAAGCAACATATCATAACAATTCAGATGGTATTTATTTTCGTATTCCGTTCATCTTCAGTCTGCAATGACAGGTTACAAAAACTGCCAGCTAATAATTTCCATACCCTCCAAACAATTAACAAATATTTCTCTATTTGCCATGATGCTACACGGCATGACTGAGATTCCATGTAAATCTTCATTTGCTTTCTTGATCATAGATGTCAGTTCTGAAATACAAAAGTCAAGGATAACAATGACGCATGTACGGAAATATACAAGCACAAGGTCGAGCAAATAGTGCTTTCACATGATTCATTCGCCACAATTGTGAGTTCAATCAAATCCTCAGCTAATGGTTACAAGAATATCCATCTACATATACTAGGAGGGGTAAACGATGGCAGCGATAACAGCAACAAATAGACTATATAATTATATGCAGCCTTTTGAAAACCACAATGCTGATATTTATATTTTTGTTTCACTGGTTGTGGAGTCATATTTTGTAGGGAAAAAAGAGAGCAGAAAAGGCCAGGCATACAAAGGGTTAATTCAAGGCAAAACCACGCTGCCTCAATGAACTATCTTAACCGAGTGGAGGAAGGCAAATATGAATTGGGCACTTGGAAAGAGTGAAAGAGTTAGTACCAGAACGATTGCACACACACCCAAAGTAATATGCAAAAAGAAGTGCAATCATTGCTCAAATAAACGAAGTTTAAAGGAAAAAGGCTTGCAGCAGGGATCAATGAAATAGTCGCAAATGCAGGATCAGATTTCATCATAAAGGGAGGATATACGTTACACAATGCAGGCAGGAAACAAATAAACAGACAGTTAAAAACCTAGACAAAAGTCGAATACGCAATTAGGCAAAAGGAACATGGTGAAGGATTGCAGTGAGGCATCAACGTTCAAGAGACTTGATTACGTGACTCAAATAACTATTAAGTAACCTCATAAAAATCACCATTCTTCAAAAAAGAAAACAGAAATTATAACCAGTAATAACAGACACTCTTAAAAATAGTAGCATTCACCATCAAATGAGACATGGCATTTCAAATTGATGAAAGACGCTGCACTTTACTTCTTGCGGCAAACTATATATTACTTCTTGTTCGTTAACAAGCACTAAATTAATAAGCCGCATTACACTATGTAAACCAGACTATTGAGTTGTTCTTAGTAAAAAAGATATTAGCCAAAGAAGTTGTATTATGTCAATAAAAACCATACTTGAAGATAGTTTCCACACTACTCTCACTAAGCATTGTTCGAAACCAGACTTGTCGACTAACATCAACTATATCCTTCACCGTGGTATTGCAACCTTCTTGCGTTAAAAAATATTCAGGAGTATGATGATAAGCAACCATCACCAAACTAACAATGGAATCAAGACACAACTATAAAGATGGGTACAGTTTCCTTCACTGTATGGCGTATGCTAACAAGGCAATTCTGAGCTATCAACTAATACTAGGCACCTTACAAGGGGTATTAGTTTTACAAATCGAACACTACAATGATATGTCCAATACAGTAGAACCCTGAAGCTTAGTTAGCATGAACACTTGCACCAGGTATGCATCCGACAATATTCAGCATCAGAAACTGCTACGAAAATATTGGGAAAAATCTGCATACATGGCTAAACGCAATAAAAATGCATGCAGACGGCACAAAGAAGAATTCGAATAAAATGACAAGAGCAACAAGGATACACCAAATATCCTCCATGGGCGAACGCCCCAATCAGCACTGCAGTAAACAGACGATCCCGCAACACCGGATTCCGCCTCAAACTCAATCTAACTGCAAAATTCCAACATTAACATTAGCTGAACAAGTCCCATCACAACCGGTGGCGGATCCAGGATTTTCTTTTCGGGGGACAAAATTACATAATTAAAATTTTAATTGAATTTAGGGGTGCAAAATTAAAATTTTAGTTGAAATTAAGCATGCAAATTTATTATATATATATATATATATATATATATATATAATTTATTTTTAATTTTATTTTTTACATAGAAATAAATGATTTAGGTGGGATTCGTGGGCGGCCAACCCCATTGCCCCAGTGGCTCCACCCTGATCACAACCAATTTATTTATTTATATATTTTTGGGAAAAAACGCAATTTACTTAGAGGAAGCACGGGAGCGTAGATCAAAGGCACCAGAAACTTAAACGGAGCTCCCTTCTTCGGCCTCTGAACCATCGGATTTTCCCTAAACAAAAAAAAATTGATGATCAGGAAGCCCTAAACAGAAGGCTAACAGTTAAACACCGATTCATATTAGCAATAACTACTTACTGGCTCGACGATGCATCGGAGGCAGACGCCATTACGGAATCTCCGACGACCTACAAGACTCGATCTTCTTTCTCAACAAACTAAAATTCTTCTCCGACAGGCGCAATCGCGTTTTTCATATCTCCCCTGTTTGGCCAACCCTCTCAACTGGTATTTGGGCTTCGGCCCCCTTTCTCGTGAGCCGGAAGCCTGAAAAAGTAAGAGAATACTTTCATACATTTATGTCGTATATAAGGTGATACTTTAGATAATGAATCAGATAAAACAATATGATTTTGATTTTTTTTTTCATTGTAAGGCTTTAAGATGTTTATAGCATCTTTTTAAATACAACAAAACCAAAAAATTTAAATCCTAAACCCTAAACTCTAAGGGTATGAAAACCCTAAACCTATAAAATCCTAAAATTTGAAAATTCTAAAAATATAAAACCATATAATCATAATTTTCTAACATGCTACAACCCTAAAACTTATAAAATGAAAAAGGAAAACTAGTAAAACTATATAATTTCATCTGATCTCTTACCTAATGAATATGAGGTTTCCCTTATATCCGATTTTTTCTTTATTTATTGATGGAATAAGATCCGCCAAACTACTAAATTATTACAAGATGAAAATGTAATAAATTATCATCGAACTAAATTATTAGTCATCCCTTTTTAAAAGATGAAAATGTAAACCGAATGATTAAAGGCACCAGTCGTCCCGACGGTTTGGTTCGAGAAAAATTAAAAATCGAATTAAATTATTGGTCAACCCTTTTTAAAATATGAAACTGTAAACCAAATAATTTTTTAAATTTTGAAACCGAACTAAATTGAACCGAATCGAACCGGACCGGACCGAACCGGACCAACCGGTTCGGGAGCGTCACGACAGAAATCCTATTCTGTTATATTAGTTATCAATTTCTTAAATTTACTATATATTTGACTATACTTATGTGTTCATATTATTTTTATTGACATTTATGTATAAAAAATTACATAATTAGAATTTTTCATCAAACAACAATAATAATATATTAAACATAACATTAAATATAATACACTACAAGCTTAGAAAACTAAAAAAAATACACAATTTGAGATAAAATAAGACATGTATTATAGCTTAATTCTAATCAAAGTCTTTAAATTGTTGCCAAATATGTTTGACCAATTAACTCAAATTTATGATGAACATTTTTATCATGAAACCTAATCTGTCTCTTAATGTTAAAAGTTGGCCGGAAAATAAGATTTTTAAGAAATGAACAACTTGCTACAAAATGGCCGCAAGCCCACAGAAGTTTGAATTTGATCAACAAATGAGGAACATTAATTTTATTAAAAGGAACTCAATATTTTATTTTAACAAATTACTTGGAAATTAAATAAACAAGAAATTTGAGGAATATTATTTTATTAAAATGAACTTAATATTTTTGTAATAAAAATATAGGGTAACTTGAATAGTAAATAAACGGAAGAAACCCTTTGGAGACATACGAGTACAAGGAATTGAGGTTAAGTAAACTGAAATGAAACAACATAAATTAGGGCATCCCCATTGAACCTTCGTCGGAAGGTTTGTGTCAGCCCATGAACCGTTTCTTTTTTATGTGGAGGTTGGTCTGTGGTCTTCTGACACAACACTTCTTCGCCTGCACGAAGCGGTTCGCGACGTAAGAATAGACGGCGTTTTGGAGTTAAAAGCGTCATATATACTTTATACGACGTTTGTAACTTAAAAGCGTCGAGTATTATCATATACGGTGTTTTAAAGTTATAAACGGCGAATACGGTAATACTTTATAAGGCGCTTTTAATTTACTAACGCCGTATATGGTATGTTATTTAAATTTCGAAAATCTTTGATTTACAAATCTTTATACCATAATTAGTTAATCTTTAAAAAAATCTTTATACATATTGAAAATTTTTATTATTTAAAATTTGTATCATATAAATGTCAAAAAAAATTTTTAATAAATTATAAACAATCAAGTATGTAATTAATTTAGAAAACCTTTAATTAACATATGAAAAGTATAATATGACATGTGGGTCTATGCACAGAGGTTTGAAAGATTTGTTTTCCCATAGAGATTTGAAAGATTTGTTTTAATGTGGATGTAAATTTATGAGAGAAAAATTATAACAAATCTGAATTGATATGACATAAATTTCATGTGACATGACATAAATTTCTTTTTTGATTTGTTTTGATGGGATGCCCTTAGCAAAAGTGAGCAGGGAAGGGATGGGGCGTATTTGATGTGTACAGTGCAGAAGAAGACACAAAGCTTGCTGGCATTTTGGGGCTGACTGGACGACGCGCAGTTTTGGATTTGACGTGGCATCTGAGAAGATTCAGATCTAAATTAAGACTGTTTCAGAGGACCTGTCACACCCTAGATTTCGACTGCCTGGACGAAATTTTTATTATATTTTTTCTTTTCTTTTTTTATATATATTTTAAACACACACAAAACAAATGTATTTATGATGTTTTTAAGTTATGACCAGGAGGATGTCAGAGTTTTGCGGGTTCAAGAGACTCTAGGGTTATATGGACTTTGGGTTTTAGTGCTCGTTTCGTTACATAAAATAAGAGGATATTATTAGTAAGAGTATAATAGAGATAATACTAATCAATATTTTTTTAAAAACAACTCTTAGGTATAATTAATATAATACCTTTTCTTAAAATCAATTATTAAATGTGCATTTAGGGCAGGACTCGATATAGACATTATAAGGAGAATTCATAGAGCTATAAAGGAATGTTCACAAATATGAGCTAGATGTCTCATTGGAATTCGAACCGAGACACTTAATTTCAAAATAGAAAGGAAAATGAATTTATTATGGATTTCATTTAATTTTCTTTTTTTGTTTAAAATGAAAATGTGTAGAGAAACATTTGAAGTCTCTTTAATTTCGCTTAACTTTCATTCTAATTTTCCATGTAAATTTCCATGTACCAAACATGATGTTCTCCTAACTTGTTCGCAAATTTTCCTTTCCATCTATCATTTTCTAAATCACAGACTTAGAATTTCAAAATTTTAAAATTTAAATTTTTAGGATACTTGGGATATAAATTTATGAAACCCCAAAAATCGGGAGTACAAAAGGAAAAAAAAAAGCAAACAATGTGTTCTGTGATCTTCATCTAACTTATACAAGGCCACATCTCATATCTAATAAACCTAGTATTATAATAGAATAATACTAAGTGCGCGTTTGGTATATCGTACAACATAAGAATGTATTATTAATATCCATATAAATAATATCATCTATTGAGGAGATATTATTAATACAGATTTTCAAAGATAAATCTTCTCTCATTTCATTAGTAATACTTCATCTTATTTTGAACCAAACACATTATTGTGATATTAATAATATTATTTCATTTCTAATACATACTACCAAATATGCACTAAATGCCATGAAGTTGTTAATAGAATCAAGTATTAGAAGCGTGTGTACATCGTTTTAGCATAACTTATTTTTGGTAAATGCTAAATTTTAAATCTCAATACATTGTTTAAAGTTAAATTGAATGTATTAAAAGAAAGTTCTTATTAGTGGTTGAATAAATTTAATGATCAATAAATTATTTATAAAATTAGTGTAAAATATAGAATAAAGTGGTTTATAATGAGATAAACTGATTTTTGTTATAAATTAGTAAAATAAAATAATAAATATTTTATTTTTAAGAAAAATATTGAGATTGTTAAATAAAAAAAACGTGGATAAATAATTTGATTCATGAGATTATATATTGATGTGTAATCAAACAATGGTGAAAGTATTTTGGCAGCATTA
The DNA here is from genome assembly GCA_002312845.1 of Kalanchoe fedtschenkoi. NCBI lineage: Eukaryota > Viridiplantae > Streptophyta > Magnoliopsida > Saxifragales > Crassulaceae > Kalanchoe > Kalanchoe fedtschenkoi. The sequence continues at coordinate 3,928,979 of NQLW01000055.1, forward strand.
TTCGATTCTTTTACTTACCCTGACTTTGTTCCCGAGTTTGGAAGGAATAGAAAAAGAAATATTTGGAAAGAAAGGAAAGAAAAGGAAAAGAGTAGATTTGGAGGTGAAAAGAAAAATAGGTACTTCTGAGTTTAGAAGGGATTTGGAAGGATAAGAGTAAAAAATAGCTACAATTACTTATATAACTTTATGAATAAAAATCAACATGAAGAAGAAATAAAACATGAAGGGTAAAATAGTCTTTATACAATAAATCCCTCTCTTTCCTTCTAAATCCACCCAAATCAGGTGGAAAGGAAAGGGAGGTTTTAACACCCCCAAATTCCTCCAACTCCTCCTAAATCCCTCCTAAAAAAAATTTAGGAACAGATTTTTACTCTCCTCTTGTTCCATTTCTCTCCAAAATTAGACTCGGGAAGAAGTTCTCTAGGGAGGATTCCAATTTTTTTTTTTATTTGTTCACACATTGATAAACGAACCTTGATTTGAAGCTAATTATTAATTTCTACTTCCTATATTTTTTCGCTTGAGGTAATTTTTATTTATTAATTTTTATTTTTCACTTAATAATTTTAATATATATTTAATCTTATCACATACTCCTTTTAAAAAATAAAAGATTAATTATTTCATCCATAATCATTAATAATTCATTTTAAGTCAGTAATAATATATCTCATTTTACATTTTACATGAAATTTTAAATATCAGTCATTTTTTTAAAATTGATAATACATCAGATTTTGTACGAAATTAATAATATGTCACATTTTACATTGACAAATTTATTTTTTTTGAAATATGTCATTTCTAGTTAAATTAAGTGTTAACTAAATATTAATGGTAGTTGTTGAACAAATTTAATATATTATATTCATTATAATTTCATGTAAAATATACTAATGTTGAATGAGTATTTTTTAAATTATGATAATAATGTAAATAATATTTAAATTTTATGACATATATTAAATATTATTAAAATTATTAAGTGACAATTAAAAAAATACAAATGAACTACTACTCGACAAAATGTTGATTTCGGGTGCCATGGTCAACTAATCTTGAATCTCATGCAAACCTAGCTAGCTTCCTTCTAATTAGGGGTGCAAACAAGCCGAGTCGAGCCGAGTAGTAAAGTGTTCATGTTTGTTCATTTAAAATTTTACGAGTTCGAGTTCGAGCCGAGTATTCACGAGCTTTTAAAATGCATGTTCAAGCTCGGCTCGTTTAAATTTAACGAGTTCGAGTCGAGCTTGAACTTTACTCGAACATTTGTATTGATATAGTATAAAATATAATATATATTATAAACGAGTGTTTAAACAAGTTTGAATGAATTTTAAATGAGCTACTTATTAAAAAATCTTACTTTATTGACTAGTAACTTTATAAATTTATAAAAAGATTCATAGTCGAGTCTAAACGAGCTGTAAACGAGTTTAAATAGAGCTTTTAAACAAGTCCATAAACGAGTCGAATACCTCATTGTTCATGTTTGGCTCAAATAATAAACATAAATTACATCCGTTTCATTTACATTAAACAGAATTTATGTTAATTATTATGGTCATCTTCACTAAATTCGAATTCTTAACTTTTGTTCTGATAGATTGACATGTTTGAATTTAAGTTACATTATAACTTAAGTCAGTAAGTTCTCGATCTTTTTAATAGAGTTATCAAGCTTCTTATTGAGCTTATTCGCGAACATAACCGAGTCGAGCACCCTCTTGCTCATGTTCGGCTCATTTATTAAACAAGCTTATAATTGTTGTTCGTCATCGACTCGTTTATTAACAAACGAGTTTTGACCGAATACTAACCGTGCTCGTTCGCGAGCAACTCGCAAATACATCGCCTCTTGCAGCCCTACTTCTAATTCTAAGCATCCCCATTTCAATGATTCATAATTAACATGTTACTTTGACGTCTAGGAGCTGACATTTCTTAGGGTTGATATGTTGTTGCCATATTATGTAAAAGCACTAATCATTCATTTAAAGCTGATCGTAGATGCTTTTCTGATGCAAACGCAGTGTTTCTTTTGTAAGTGACAAAACCTTCTTGTGGATATGCTTTATGGCTTCTCACGCAACTTGGCTTCTCACACAACTTGCCATGAAAATTCGAAGGGTTGGAAAATTTGTGGAACAATAAAATGAAATTTTTTGTTTGGTCTACGGAATGTTGGGATGAAAAATTAAATAGAATGTTAGATGAAAAATAGGATGAAAAAAGTATTAAAATTAAAATATGTGTTAGCATTTTCTACAAAATTTTAATCTACAACCAAAAAAAAAATGATTTTCATGAAATTTTCATTTGACCTCACATTTTCATTTTTCACGAACTTTTTTTCCAAACCAAACACAATCTAAATGATATAGAACATTTCACCTAAAACTTTACTCCCTCCATAAATTATCAGACCTCAGACTCAAAAGGAGCTAGTGAGTTACTTATTGGGTATCAAAAATATCATTCATTTGTGCTTGTCAAAACTCAAAAGGGTATCACTTGCATGTTCTCAAATAGTGAGCCACATTTAAGAGTGGGGGCTCAGATGATTTGATATGAAAAGGTATAAAAATGTATAATATAAAATGTAGGTCCGATTTGAAAAGTTTGTTTTAATGTGATTATGAAAAATTTGTAAAAATAAGATTTATGATATTAATAAATTGACATGACACAAATCTCACAAAACATAAAAAAAATCATTTTTTACATTTGTTTTAATGGAATGCCCTTATTTGTTTCTAGTTGGTGATTAGACATAGGCAGTTATTAATTATTACTCTATAATTTCAAAGTAATTAACCCCTTTTGACAGTCATTCTTGTCTATTCAATCCATTTGAATAGACTCATTAATAGAGATTAAACACATTATTATGTTATTTTAACTTTTTAACATGATACATAATAAAATATTCACATTTCACGGAAGAATTAACCCAATAATTACTTTTTTTTTGTTCCAGAGAACTCAACCACTTTAGGGAGATAAAATAAATGTTACTGAATTTATAACGGATTTAGAAGAATGAAAAAACGATAAAATTATTTCAATAACCTTATATATAAAAATATAAATGAAAAAATAAATAATAAAATACATGAGAGCACTCAGAGAACACTTCTATCCTCCATTCTCTTTCCTTTCTCTTCATTTTCGCACTCGAGATCACTACCTAAATCTTCCTTTTTATTTCATAAACATGAAACTTTATTCACGAAACTTAAATACAAACCAAAACACAAAACAGGCCCTACGTTGCGAGCATGGAGACATGACTCCTTTTTTTTCCTATTAGGGAAGGTGGTTTAACCAACCCTGTCTAGGCTTGTGGGGAGGATTGTGTCAGGTCATAAACTGATAAACCGTTTCATTTTGACGTGAAAGTCGGTTTTTTATCTTCTGACACAATATTGTTTCGTCTGTACTAAACGATTTGCGAATTGAGAATATACAACGTTTGTAATTTAAAAGTGTGTAAATAATTTTTGGATACCATACATGACGCTTTTAAGTTAAAAATGTTGTATATAGTTATGACCGGGCTATATATAACACTTTTAATTTAAAAAGGTTGTATATATTCTATGTTTTTTATTTAAATATCTCACTTTATATGAGGGCTTTGAGATTAAAAATATCGTATTTAATTATAATTAAGTTACAAAAATTTGTGTAAGATTAATTTTAATGTGAGAGAAAAAATTATAAAAAAAATATTTATAAAAATACATGATAAAATCTCATATGATATTGTATAAAATTAATTTTAAATTTGTTTGACCTTACATAACTTTAAATAGTTTTACTAATTACGGGTACTGGCCCTCCACTTTTTAGTATATGACAAAACAGACGTCCTTTTCTGAAAAAGAGTTAATCAGTTTGCAGCTTTCATATTTACATGGAAAATGTTATTCATATATATCAATAAAGAAAGTCGGGAAGTGGAAGGCAGCTTTGTAGCTTGGATGATTTTTGGTCATTTTCGAAAATTCCAGCACACTTTATTCACATCTTATCATTGCAAGCTATTCTCTCTAAAGTCTTACTCGCTTGGTCCTTTCTTTTTTATTTAAATTGGTAAAATAAATCATGCAAGCTTTTAATTCAAAATGTGACTTTTGTGATGCTTGTGAAATAGGCACCAATGCAGAAAATCGAGATCCGAGCAAGGCGGGATTTATTTTACAAACTATTTTCTTTGCACATTTTATTATCTATTTTATTTTTTTTATTCTATCCTATTTGAAGAAAATCACAGTTGTGAACTGCATTTTTTCTCAAGAAAATTGCGGTTTCAAATCGGTGATTTTACCACTGGAATTTTCTTAAGAAAAATCGTAATTTTAAACCACGGTTATAAAACCACCGGTTTAGACCACAGTTTTCTTGAAAAAAATCACGATCACAGTTTCGGTTTTCAGACTTTTCTTCTCTGGTACCATATATAAAATAAAGAATTGAGCATGCCATATCTTCCGGCCATAGATTAAGAAATCTTGTTTTCCAAAAAGTGGTAGTAGCTGTAGAATTTTTGGATTGATTCATATTGGATTGTATACCCGCCGTGACTCAAATGTCCAGACTCGTAAGTCATGGTTCAACAATCCTATATAAGTCACTTATTCTTTTCCTCACTAGCCGATGTTGGACATTTGCCAAGTGTCATACTCAACACAATTTGCCCCCGCCCCCCTAAGTGCTCTCCCTTGATCAATACTTCGTTATGCCCTTCCTTATGGCATACGTAGGTGCGCCCTTTGTGTCTCTCTCTCCTCTCTCGGACCTACGTCTTAGTCGCTCTGCAATTTTCTCTGGCCCAACCATCTCACTCGCACTTTTAGGAGCCACTCTTGCCGCCCTGCAGCGTCCCTCATACGTGCCTCTACTCGTTTCCTTGGCCTCAACATATGTATCTCACATATTGGTCCCAGAATGAACTATTACCTCTTATACCTTGTTGAATCGGTTCGGTTCATATTGGATTGTATCCTTACTGTTACTCGAAAGTCTAGACTTACAAATTATGGTTCAACAATAATCTAATATAAATCATTTTTTCTCTCATTAGCCGATGTTGAACATTTGTCAAATAACATACTTAACAGTAATAACATGTTGGGTTTGTTACATCCTTTTGTAGGCGCAAGCTCTTCAAATTTATCAAAATATACATGCACCCTGTCAAAATACGTAAGACTGTCCAAATACTACACACCCAACAATCGGAGCCTAAATAAGCTGCTGAACTGAACAATGTAATGTGCCATGGTGCAGGTTGTTGCTCTCATCATCCAATGAGTCCAACCTCCGCAGGTTGTTGCTCAAAGTTCCTTGCCAATTCGTCATGGATGATCTCTTAATAAATGTGGTAATATTCAAGCCAGCAAATGGTAGTTACACAAATGCAATTTTCGACACAGGTTTGGTCTCTTATCACAGCCACAATTTTGGTTTATGCATATGTTCTATTCTTAATTTTTCTTGGCTAGCTATATTATACTCCCCTTGTTCTCTTTTACTTGTATCTTAACCAAAATTATTTATTCATATTCACTTGTCATTTAATAATTTTTAATATATATTTAATATCAAAAATTAGCTTAAAACATCAAACATTAACAATTTTATTATCATAATCAATAAAAAAACATTTTTCTCCGGTAATAATCTCTCGTTACTTTTTGCATGAAATTAAAAAAATATTGATCACCTACCAATTAAATTTGCTCAATGGTTAGTATTAATATCTTCTCAATCTATTCAATTTAACCTTAAACGGCTACAATATCAGAACGGAGAAAGAGAGCATGTGCTCTATATAAGTACATTAACTTAATACGTAGAAAAACGTAAATAAAATTATTAACATGAATATAGTAATTTATAAAAGACGGAAATACTAAATTATTACTCAACATGATAATTTTTAGAGGTAATTCAGTGAAAACTATGACTGAATTAATAAAAGACAATTTTCAAAATAATTTCATGTCTAATTCTAAGTTACATAATTGAACATATTATAGAATTTGAATAATTCAATTCAAAAAGAACTTACTCATTATGCATCCAAAACATTTTTCCCCCAATCTAATACTATAAAAGAATAGTATATGTCTATCTGTCCGTACGACGCTCCCGGGCGGTTCGGTTTGATTTGAAATCAGTCGTTTTGGTTCGGTTCGAAATGTTATTGATTCGGTTCGATTTCAAATTTTAAAAAATCATTCGGTTTGAAACGGATCGTTTTGGTCCGGTTTGAAATGTTAGCGGTTTGATTACAATTTCATATTTTAAAAAGGGATAACTAAAAATGTGGTTTGGTTTTTAATTTTTTTCAAACCGAACCATCGGATCGATGGATACAGTTATTACATAAGATAATAGAGATGTATTCAATTCTCCACTTGTTAATAGTTTGAGACATGGTGAAGTAAAAGTAGTCACATTCGTAGCTTTGGAAGATGTAGGACACAGAGGAAACAATAAGACGGCAGATTCGGAGCTTAAGAAAATTGATTGGGAGATTGCGGGTGGGGCACTGATGTTGGACAAACCCCAGGGGCAAAAAACCTCGAGGAGGGAGAGAAGCCTCTCAAGAAGACAGCACCAACATTCCCATGTGCTTAGATTTAAGAGCAACATTACAAATTTAACAAATAATGGATAGAGCAAAACAAAAGTCATTTTGCTTTTTTTGTTTGTTTGTTTGAGTTTTGGGATTTTAGGGTGTTTAAGATATACTCCCTCCGTCTTCTAATACATATTATTTAAGATTAATTTAATACTAGCGGTTGAACAAATTTAATAAGTAGTTGATTATTATTTTTTGAAAAAAATCACGTAAAAAGTAAAATTAGTAGATGATTATTGGTGAGAAATGAATTTTTTATTGATTATGATAATGAAGTGATTAATGTTTGATATTTTAAGATAGTTGTTGATATTAAATACGCATTAAAAATTGTTAAATGATAAGTAAAAGTGGACAAAAAAAATTCGATTAAGAGACATGTGAAACAAGACAGAGAAAGTAGTTTTAAATATTTTTAAATTTTGAAATAGTAATCAAACTAAACCTTAAACCCTGAAATCTGAAAAAATCTTTACCCCAAATATTTGGTAATCTTAAAAACCCTGAAATCCTAAGGCTGTGTTTGGTTTAGAAAAACATTGAGGGAAAGAAAAAAAATGAGGTAAAATTGGAAGGATCTCTTGTTTGGTAGAAATTAGAGGGAAAAAACGATTAGAAAATTTTAATAAAATGAAGAGTGTTTGAGTAATTTCTCATGAATTTTTCATTTCTGACCAAATAAAGAAAAATGAGATAAATTCATGGGGAACAAATTGGTAGATTATTATTGAAGTTAAATACGCATCGAAAATTGTTAAGTGACAAATAAAAATGGATAAAAAAATTTGGTTAAATGACATGTAAAAGAGGACAAAGAGAGTATATTGTTTCCGAAATGTAAAACTAACCTGTCCTTTATCGATAGGAACAAATTATACACAACCGGACAGCACAAAATTATTATTTTTATATTTAACTTGTTACTATTGTTTAAATAAATTACATAAGTAATAAAAAATAAATAAATTATATAAAAATAAGGGACAAAACCCAAAAGGGCCCTGAACTGCCACTGCTTACTTAATTGCTGTTCGAACTATCATGATTTCCAAAATGGGTGCGATGAAAAAAAATTGGACTGATTTTGGAACATGCTTGAGTTCAGTTTGTTTAATTTCTTAAATATATTTGATCTTATTAAATTTATTCAGAATTATGAAAGAGTGAGTATGAAAAAACGTCATTTTCTTTATGTCCTCAAAACCATATTATTTATTTTGATAATCAAACGATGTAATTTTCACACAAATCTAAGTCTTATAATAATATTAGTTTACAGATGTAATGTTCAATTTTAATTTAAAAATCAGTTCTTTTTTCATCGCACATTTTTTAGAAATCGTGGTAGTTCGGATCGCAATTAGATAAGTGGTGGTAGTTCAGAATCTCTTTTGGTTTTATCCGTAAAAATAAAATTTAAAGTTTTTTTTTAGTTTAAAGAAAATTTTAAGGTTGGGAAAATTAAATGGGATGAAAAGTTAAAGAAATTTTATATTTTATTGTATAAAAGGAGAGAAAGAGAACCAAATGAAATATTTTAAATAATTATTTGCATCAAAGAGTATGTTGATATTTTTGTTACATTTTTCGTCCCTCCCAAGACAGTATTATGAGTCATGACGTCTGTACTATCAGGGCGATCAGTCGATCTGACAAAAAACTAGTAATCCTAAATTAATAAGCTACTTTTATACTAGTTTTTTATATATTTTTAATTTAAGATCAATTTACATTATATTAAGAAAATATCATCTAAACTATCATCGCTTCCTCACTTCATCCGAACTAGCGGAATTATCAAATATTTCAAAAAGAAAATGGTTGACTAATTTAATATGTCAATTAAAATTAATTAGTTTTGATACATTAATTATAATTATTTTTATTAAAAGTATCGAAAAACCTTCATTTCATTTCTAAAAACAAAGCAGTGTCATTAAGGTGATGCCCAAATAATATAATTTTAGCACATGAGTTAATTTCGGTAGTAATATTAATTTAGAGGTGGAACTTGAAATTTTATATCACAAATTTAGTCTAGATTTTTTTCTTGCACTCTTTACACCGTTCTTGTAATTCAAATTGTAATTGAGAAAAAAATAATAATTCATAGCCATTTAAGATTTTTTCCTGTATTCAAAAACCATTCGAGGTTCAATTATATTTCTTTAACACATTAATTTATGATTGAGATCAAATTCCATCACCCTTTTACAAATTTTCAGGATTCAAATGTATTGTTTTAACACTTTTAGTGGCTTAAAATTTATAAAGAATATTGATTCTACTTTTTTAAGCAAATCAATGCTGATTTATCGAAATGAGTTGTTGTAAATTTCGGTTTCAATTAAAAAGTTCCGTCAGATTAAAGGGTGAATTGACAAAAGCAAAGAGAGCCCAACTAACTTGACACCATGCATTTTAAAAAACATTTGTTGTGGCAAGATTTATTTGTAGGGTAAAGCGATCATCAAACAACGACAAAACCAGTCAAATCATCGAGTTGTAACTAACTATTCACGCTCGATTTTTGGAACCAAAAAACCACGCAACAATCCATCCGTATCTGCCCGATCAACTCCAATTTAAATTGTTTCTATTTTAGTGTTAAAATAATATATTTTAAATTTTTTTATTCTTAATCAAGTCTAAAAATATTATATTTTTTATTTTTATAAATTTTATACCTCCGATTAAGCTTGAAAGATATTATATATGTTTTTATTTCTATAACTCATTCAACATAAAATACAAATTTCTACATTTGAAATGAAATTTCTAATTCCGCGACTGTCCTCAAGTGCACACAATACATTTGCTGATTATATTTTTGCATTAAAGTAATCTATTTACGGGCCAAACAAGATATTTATGAGTAGCCATCGTAGTATGGTGATAAAGAGGATACAAATGATGTCTGATAATACTTATTTTTTAAGTTTGAATTTGGATGATGGGGTGTGTGTGTTTTAATTTATATTAATAATAATAATTTTTTAAAAAAAGAGACTTGTGAGTATTTTTAAAATCATTATGTAAATGTCGCCACATATTTCAAAAAACAGATTTTAAATATATACATTTCATTCTACCTTTCGTGAGTTCATAAAACTCCAAAAGCTAGCATATCATTTGTGTTTTTTTGTTTTAAATCCGACAACACATAAGAGAAATTAGGTCGAAAAAAGAAAGCAAGCTTATGCGACGACGGGAAGATAAGAGGTGAAGGGTTTCATTTTTTTTTCCCTTTGTATTTTATTGATCTGTTGTACATTAGGGTATTTGATTCAACTTGATTTAGTTTGGTGTAGTTTGTAGTTACTGAAAGTATCTTGAGTTAAATCATTAATTAATTAATTATATGAAAGTCTAAAACTAAATGTTTTCTTGAAATTGTAAATTTGGATAGAAAAGTAATGATAGTTAATTTTAAACACATGGAATTACATTTATTCTATTTGTAATTTTCTATTAAAAGTATATAGTGGAAAAATATATAGAAAAAGAATGATTTAAATGAATACACAAACCAACATTAATGAAACTAAATGAATCATAAGAACAAAAGAAAGACCGTAGTCATGAAAGTCTAATCCTTTATTTTCTTTGTCTTGTCATTTAACTAACATTTAAATTTGTTCACTTTTACAAGTCACCTAATAATTCAAAAGCACATTTAATACTTACGCCTAACTTCACTACAAAAAAACTGATGCACTTGTATGAAACTCCTTATGTTTTACTATTTGCAAGAGGACGATTAGGGATTATTGTGTAGCATTTGATAATTCCCAATTATTCGATTTATTCTATATTTAATTCACTTGATTTTTCTCTGTTCAAAGGTTTAAACTAATATTTTTCGTGAGTATTCATACTTAAGAGCTATTTTACGTCATAATGCAAAAATCTATTAAAATATAGTTTTAATGATGAAAAGAGGGTCAAAATTGAATCTAATGGAAAATGCATGATTTCACCGTGCACAAAGCTGCGCTTGTGGTGACGTGACGAAGCTTTTACACATGTCACCATTTAGAAAGGAGAAAGAAGCTAACTCAACAAGACGCGTGCCGGCGTTTCTAAATTTCACGCGCATCCTGCTGTTTGTTTTAAAATTCGGGACAATACTGATGTGGCAACTTTTGAGGATATAATTTCCACATTTGATATCCGGTTTCGATGATTAAGGATGTTACAGAAAGAGAAAATAAAGATACATAATTTCGTTAGAGGATTCAAAGTTAAGTTCTCGACAGATACATGCTAGCAGAGCTGACAAAGTCAAAAGGATCGTCAAAGTTTCCTATTTAGGCTCAGTGTTGTGTTTCTTGTTTTCCATTTGTTAAGTCTAATTTTTTTTCAAGATTACTCCATAGATTTCAACCCGAGATACTAGGAAACCAGAAGCTGATTATTCAGAGGCTTAGAAATGACTTTGTGAACCATGTTACACAAATAGACCGGTCTTAGGTCCCCCAGAGATCTCAGAGTCTTGACCTTAAGAAAATGGAGAATGTGAGTTGAGGTGACCAACTTAAAAAGAAAGCTGCTCGTCTTAGAGAACCATATTACTACGTCAACGAGATCCTTCTAATCAAATCTCAATAATCGCATTTTTTTTGTAAAAGCACAAAGTACAAGAGTTTAAAATACAAAGCACGAAATTCATATTTCAAAGTTCAAAGCAGAAAGTACAAAGTACAACATTCAAAGTGTAAAATATGAACTCAAAACTATGAATTTTGAATTTTGTACTTTGTTTCTTTGTATATTGTGCTGTGCTTTTTTACTTTTTTAAAAAAATATCTAAAATGAATATTAAATTAAAGGTTATATTTTTCATAAATGATTATGAAATTTGATTATAAAAATAATATCAAAATAATAACATAAATTGATTTTAAGAATTGAAAATAAAAAATAATAGATTTACGTAAGGAGAGAGAGTGTGACATATGGAATGAGTGAGTGGGACACGTGAAAGTCAAAGATTAGCTCGTGGGTGTTGGTAGTGGGGCATGTGACAGCTTTTGACTGGCTAATAAATTAATCCCAAAATACCCTCATATAGTAGGACATGTGACACGTTTTGGGGGAGTCCTCAGTTCTCACGTACTTTGTGTGAGGGGATTTCCAATTGAACCTCTCCATAAATACATATTATATACATAGGGTCAGGATCCGTTAAGAACCATCATATATTTTACGCGCTGCAAACCCCCTAATCCTCATCCATTTCTGTCTAAATTCTGCCAAGTGTTCACATTTAATGCGCGACACATGTTCAGATGGGCAAAAACATCTGAGGATTAATGTACTTTTGTATATGCATGGACGTGTGTCGAACATGCGGGCGTGACATCCTCAGCTCGCGCTCTCTCTTTCTCATGTTAATCTTTATTTTGATTTCACTTAACTTAATTTATCTAATTACATGGAATTTAAAAAAAAAACTTCATAATTAAATGTAAAATATTATAAACTTCAATTCAAGATCCGTATCGAATAGATTTTCGATACGTTGTCAGAAAAGTACATCAATTGAAAGTACATAGTTCATCGATTGAATGATTGCACATTCAATGTACTTTGAACCTTCAAATGAACTTTGCACGTGCAATGAACTATGAAAGTAAAAAATCATGTACTTTGCGCGTTTCAATGTATGAACTTATGAATAAGAAATTATTAAAATGTGAAAAAATAGTCAAAATGGATTTTAATTTAAAGCTTGTAATTTTTAAAAATGAAATTGATTTTTAATTTGTAAAAATAAATCAATCTAAATAGATAAATCATTTTCTAAAACTAAATTAGAAGTAATGTGTTTAGTGTAGGAGAGAAAGGGGGTGTGTGATAGGGTGACACGTTTTGATTGACAGAAAGAAGGAGATAGTGGGGCACGTGGTGCTTCATAATTCTCTGATATATGTGTGAGTGAGATAAAAATGAGATAGTGGGACAAGTGTCATTTGCTGGATGGTTGAAAATCAGTGTAGTGGGGCACATGACGCAATATCATTGGTCACAAGCGAGAGACCAAAATACGCCTTCCCCAAAAAAGTACACTCATATCATTTTCATCCGTACGATCTGAAAATGGATGGAGATCAGAGGGGGTTCGTTGCGCGTAAAGTACATTGGGGGTTCTAATTTGAACCCCCTCTCTCTCCAAATATATGTATGTATATATATGCACACCTTGATTTGACAGTAAGTACAAGTTATAACTCATTTTTTATAATATTTTTTGGTTTTATGTAGGTTTCTTTAGACCCTGAAAGTCATAGTTTCAAGATTGAATATTGTGTACCATTTGGACAACATGTCTTAGAAACTTAAGGGTGAGATATCAGATATAATACATATGGTGAATGAATAAGTGATGCTATTTGTTTTTTAAATGAAATGTGTATTTTTTACTAAATTTTATACTCATTTAAGTTATTTGAGTTTGTAGAGACTTGCTTCGATACTATGAAGCTGGTGATAATTGAGATCCTGAGTGCCGGAGCATCACAGAATGGAAAGTGCTATCTCTATGTATTTCTCGCTGTAAGAATTATTTTTATCTGAATTTTATTATTATAATGTTATATTAAAAAGTACTTAAATATATTTTCATATTTTATGTAGGTTCCAAAGCAGGCAGACCATAAGACATGCAGGTATTATGTCATACGATTTATATACGACATAATATCACATGTACTGTAATCTCCATATTATCATATGAAAGATCTTCAAGATGTAAGTAGAGAGTTTTAACTATATAAAATTACTGAAGTTTAATTTACATAACATTGCTTAGATAATTTTTATGACTGTGTAAGTTTTTCTATTCAGCCGCTAACCATATACCGCAACACAATCGTTGGAAGTTCAAGATGTGGTGGCTCGAATCATATTAGAACATCACCGAGCTTCAGACGATTTTCGATATTGGCAAACAATATATGAATAAAATTCTCTTTGAGTAATTTTAAATATGACTATATTTTATTTTAACTTTGAATTATTTTTAAATTAATTTTTTTACTATTCATATGTTTATTCATAATAAATAATTAATTCAAAATTTTATTTTCAATTAATTGATAAAATTGATTATATTCAATTAATAAAAATAATAAATTTTATTTTACTAAAAAATTGAAATCTAAAAATTAATTTAGCTAAAATATGACGTTTATAACTTACAAATGTCGTATATGGTATGTACGGCGTTTGTGAGATGTAAATGACATATGAAGTTACGATAATAGACGGTGTATAGATCCATCAAACGCCGTCTATTAGCTTGACTTTATACGGTATTTATGATTCACAAACGCTGTATAAAGTAAAAAATAAATGGCGTTTGAAACATTCTACTTTATACGACGGGTGCTTATATGACATTTATAAAATATCGTATTAACCCTAAATATACGCTGTATATGCTCCTTCTTATAGTGAAAGAGTCATGCTACAATATAGGAAAGTTTCAGAACAACATCGAATGAGAAAGAAGGTTTGTTCTGGCCCAGAACACTCCATCCAAATAAGCGACACAAATGTCTTTTATTCAAACAATCTGCGCTTCAGTACTGTGGTTGTCTTCTGAAAATGTCTTCTTCATACGCGGTTTGCCTTTGATTTAACCAGGTCACCATCCGAGACTATACATTGGCAAACAACCTTCAATATACGATGGATGATATAGAAAGCCATGTGTGTGACCCATGGTGTGATAAAATTAAGGCATAAACCAAAACTAAGATATTTTGAAATAGATGGAGGTTCGGTTGAGAATCGCAAATAATGTGAGAACTGAGAATTTAAGACAAAAATGATTTCAACACACAAGACATAAGATACAAAACGTGTCCACAAATTACAAGACACAAAACGTCATTTTACCTTGAATTCTCAGTTCTCACATGATTTGCGGTTCTCATGGAACCCCCTTTTGAAACAAAACCAAATAAAACGGACTTATTAAAGAAAAAAATCCTACTAGTGAGGGATATTATTTAACACATTTTGTAGTTCAATATTATTAACATTGTATCATTTCATAATGCTACACTTATCTTTAATTTAGTCATGGGAAAGGTCAAGAAAAAAAATGTGACAAAAGAATTTATGTTTGATTTATGAAATATTTGGAAAAAAAAACTAAAAGAAAATTATGTTGGATTAAATAATATTTTAATAATTTTCATACAAATTTTTACTGCTAACTAAAAAAAGTTAATATCATATTAATTAATTTTCTGTACTTCTTTTCTTCATATTTTTCCATAACGGGACAAGCCGTTGGATAAATTTTTTTTACATGGATTAAGTGTTGATTTCTAATAAATCGGTTCAATCGGTCAAACCGACCGATCCGGTTCTCATAGTTATGGGTCAGGGGAAGTTGATGGGAATAAATATGAAACGGGAAGGAGAGAGTTGTAAAATAAAATGAACAAGACAATTAAAAGAACAGAAATTAAGAAAATTAAATCGTTGACCCTAGAAAATTAAAATAAAATCCCAATGGCGGCCCTACGCCGTTTTCCTGTCTTTCTTCATCCTTAAAACTCCATCTTCCACCCTCCTCTTCACCCACTCCCAAAAACAGAGCACTCTGTTTCTTTCATCTTCTTCTCGTTCCCTTTCGTGTTCAAGGAGTAATAATATGGATAACCAGACGTTGCTCTGGCTCCTCATCAGGCTGGCTGTCACAGGATTCATCTGCTTAGTCTTCTTTCTCAAAGTGGTGGTGGCGCTCTGGCTCAGACCCCGCAAAATCCAACACCATTTCTCAAAACAAGGCATCAGAGGTCCGCCCTACAAGTTCTTCGTTGGCAACGTCACGGAGATCATGGGCTTGACCGTTCGAGCTTCCTCTCACCCCATCACTCCCTTCTCGCACAACATCCTCCCAAGAGTCCTCTCCTTCTACCATCACTGGAAGAAAATCTATGGTGGGCATACTGCTTTTCTCACTGCTGATTGTCAATGTCATGATGATGTACTTATCAATTGAATTGTCGTCTTCCTCTTCCTCATCTATTTTGTCCTTTTTTGCATCTCTCTCTTTCTGTGCTACTCCTTGTTCTGGATGCATTTAGCTGCTCTGATTTTCTTCTGGTCCTACTCTATCCGTGGCCTCTATTACACCAACCCCACCTCCCTGCTGAAGTCTGAATTCATTGGCTGTCAACTGCCATTCATTCCTGTTCTCTTACATTGAATTTTCAGGCGCCACATTCTTGGTGTGGTTCGGCTCCAACGTCAGGCTCACCGTCGCCGAACCGGATTTGATCAGGGAAATCTTCGCCTCCAAGTCTGATTTCTACGAGAAGAGCGAGGCGCATCCGCTGATGAAGCAGCTGGAAGGCGATGGACTTCTGAGCCTCAAGGGAGAGAAATGGGCTCGTCACCGCAAAATCATCAATCCGGCTTTCCGCATGGAAAATCTCAAAGTAAAACAACTTCTCTTACTTCCTCCAAAACTGAAAAATAACTCCACTTTTCACAGTTTAACCTAACTGGGTTCATTCAGCTGATGGTTCCTGTGATGGCCGGAAGAGTGTCGGAAATGCTGGAGAGATGGTCGGAGATTTCACAGCCGGGGGACGTTGAAATCGAAGTCTCTGACTGGTTTCAGAATCTAACCGAGGATGTGGTCACCAGGACAGCTTTCGGCAGCAGCTACGAAGACGGGAAAGCCATTTTCGGATTGCAGAATCAGCAAATGCTGCTCGCTTCCGACGCTTTCCGGAAAGTCTTCATCCCCTGCTACCGGTATGTATGCAGTAGGACGTAATTCATTCCTCCAACCAGTCAAATGCCATTTGATTTACTAAAGCTCAAAGTTTGAAACTTTCAGATTCCTACCGACGAGGAGCAACTTGAAGTCATGGAAACTCGACAAGGAGATCAAACAGTCGCTCATCAAGCTCATCGACATGCGACGAGACAACCTCAGCCAGGAGACCCTTGACGAGAACAGTCCTAAGGATTT
This sequence comes from Kalanchoe fedtschenkoi, assembly GCA_002312845.1. NCBI lineage: Eukaryota > Viridiplantae > Streptophyta > Magnoliopsida > Saxifragales > Crassulaceae > Kalanchoe > Kalanchoe fedtschenkoi. The sequence continues at coordinate 3,945,643 of NQLW01000055.1, forward strand.
GCTGGGTCTGATGATTCGGGCGAGTGTCAAGGAAGGCCGGCTGTCGTCTCATCATCGTCATCCATCAAAGTCGCTTCCAACATCGATCACGCACAGCGACATTGTCGAGGAGTGCAAGAGCTTCTTCTTCGCCGGGAAACAGACCACCTCGAACCTGCTGACGTGGACGACCGTCCTGCTCGCGATGCACCCCCACTGGCAGGTCCGGGCACGTGACGAGGTCCTCCGAGTCTGCGGCTCGCGTGATGTCCCCACCAAGGACGACGTCGTCAAGCTCAAAACGGTAAAACCCATTATTTCGTTGTTTTTGCTCGAGAGGAGAACGCGGTCTTACTCTGACCCTGATTTCGAAACGCAGCTGTCGATGGTTCTGAACGAGTCGCTTCGGCTGTACCCGCCAACTGTGGCGACCATCCGCCGCGCGAAGGTGGACGTGGAGCTCGGCGCCTACAAAGTGACACGTGGAACCGAACTCCTCATCCCGATTCTGGCCGTGCACCACGACAAGGCCGCATGGGGCAGCGACGCACACGAGTTCAACCCGGCGAGGTTCGCGGACGGCTTGGCGCGAGCCGCCAAGCACCCGATGGCTTTCGTACCGTTCGGCCTCGGTGTCCGGACGTGCATCGGTCAGAATCTCGCCGTGCTTCAAGCGAAGTTGACGGTGGCGATGATTCTGCAGCGGTTCTCGTTTCGGCTCGGCTCGAGCTATCAACACGCGCCGACTGTGCTCATGATGCTCTATCCGCAGCACGGCGCGCCGATCATTTTCGACCGTTTAGATCATGATGAAGATTAACGGCTTCGATGGGACGTGGATGCAATTACTGAAATACCCCGGTGAGAATGGTCTCTGTTGTGTACATGTACCTGAAAAGGAGAGGGTTATTTAGGGTATTGTGTTTAATTTTAATTTTTTTAGGAATTCTTGATATTTTAACTTTAACTTTTGCAATCGAACCGTATATGTGGTTTTTGTTACATACTCTCCTTCTATATTTTTTTATTTGCTGTTTAATCGAAATTTTTTTATTTATAATTTAATATTTTAATACAAATTTAATATGTATAATTACTTAAAAATATAAACATGAATGGTTTCATTATAACAATCAATAAAAAAAATTATGCACTATTAATAATATCGATTATATCTTTTACATAAAATTTTAAAAATATACATTAAATCTTTACCTATTAAATTGTCTAACCGTTAGCATTAAATATCACTTAAATCCACTCAATATATCACAAATCCTCCTATGTGTGACAAGTTGTAATTGTCATAGTTATCAGAGCTGGACCGGACCGGCCGGTTCGACCAGAAATTGGACCAGGTATCGGTCTGATATATGTTTTGTTAAATTGTAGGAGCCAGGACTCGAACTCGAGCTTGTTATGAGTTAAGCAAACATATATATCACTAGACTATCCAATTAACTTGTTAAAATTTCAATAATTAACCTATTAACTCTTATATATCATAATAATTATATATAATTGAACCTACGGTCAAACCGATTTGAAACGCCAGTTCGACCAGAAACCGAGAACCGGAGTCTTGACCGGTTGGGCCTCCGGTCCGGTTTTGATAATTATGCAATTGTATCTAATTTGACTGTGAATTTTGGGTTGATATGGTTGATTGCCGGATTCCAAAAAATGAAATGTCATATTCATTTTTGATAAAGATAAATGTGAGTGGAAGTGAATGTGGATGTTTGATTATATGACTGCGGTCAAATATAAAAAATCTTATAATTATGTATAAAATTTTAGATTGTATAGTAAAAAAAAATACTATTTATCCTCTCAAACCTAACATATGTTATATGCATATTTATATAATATCATTTTTTATATTTGCATCTATCTTTATTAAGAGATGATATCTTAATATTTTAACCATTCAATGAAACGAATTCTTATGTTTTAAATATATATTTAAAAAGTTTGAATAATTTCTTACAAACTTTATATTTGGATTGTTCAGAGGCTAGATATTGATGCGATTCTGATATTTATCTCTTAGTTATATGTATTACTTTTTATTATACCAATGCTCCACATGAATAAATAATATTTTTGAACATTGCAGTAAATTTTAACTATATTTTAATATTTTAAGATATTATAAAAATGATAAAACTACTATGATCATTCAAATTTTCATACATTATTCAACATTCAATTCTTAATTTTATAGAACGACATATAATATATTTTTTCAATGCATCAAACATGACTGATTAAAATATCATGTATCCACTTTTCATTCACATATCCACCATCTGCATACAATAATCTCTCACGATTTTACTTTTAATGATGGTAACAAATCTTGTCTATCATTGTATTTTTGCTAGTCTATGATTAATAAATATATATTAGTCATCTCATTTGAATTTTTGTTTATTTACATGACTCTTTTACTTTCTTCATCCTCTAATACACGTCGTTTAATGTTAGTTTAAGTAGATTAAAATGAAATTAATACTATCGGTTGAACAAATTTAATAAGTAAGTGGTTAATATTTTTTTAAAAAAACTCGTGCAAGAAAAATATTGATAGATGATTATTGGTGAAAAATATATTTTTTATTAATTATGATAATGAAACAATTAATGTTTGATATTTTAAGATAGTTGTTAATATTAAATACGCATTGAAAATTATTAAGTGATAAATAAATATGAACAAAACAAATTTAATTAAGTGATATGCAAAAAAAATATAGAAAAAATATTGTTTTAAATTATGAATAAAAAAGTAAGTCATAAAAAATACTTTGATCATTTTGACGCACTCTTTAAGCTTTTGATGCTTGCGTTTTGGACAAACAGTTAATAATAAGATAAAACAAAGTATGAGTAATTTTGAGGCGAATAATTGGGAATACGTAAGTTGTTTGTACTCCGACGTGAAACGCGGGATGACAGTGCTTTTCTCGAGACTTGAACTAATCATGTGTTGAGTTAATTTGCCGGGTTTCAATTTCCCAAACTGTCCTCTTAACTATTTTTGCGCTATGCAAGCTAGCTGCCACTCCCCTTGTCCTCTAATGTATATTTCATCCGTCCTCTAATATATGTTGTTTAAGGTTAATTTGAGTAAATTAAGGTGAAATTAATGTCAACGGTTGAATAAATTTAATGACTAGGTGGTTGGTGTTTTTTTTAAAAAATTCATGCAAAAAGTAAAATTGATAGATTATTACTGGTGATGAATGATTTTTTTATTGATTATAATAAAGAAGTGATTAATGTTTGATGTTCTATGGTAGTTGTTGATATTAAATACGCATTGAAAATTGTTAAGTGACAAGTAAAAGTAGACAAAACGCTTAAGTGACATGTAAAAGAGGATATAGGGAGTATATTGTAAAAATTAATTTATTCCCACATATCAACTACAAAGTTGTTTCAATTGGGTAAATATAACATGAAAATAATATTTGTCATTCAAATAGATGCTTAATCATAAAAAAATGTTCAAAATTTTAGACAAAAGATCGAAAGGCTCTCAAAGTTTCTTCTCATATCAACAAAGAACAAACTCCAATGGCCTCTCTAATCTTAATTGGTGTATTAATGGCCATCAAAAGCATGCCAACAACATTGCATGTGATCGAACATTCAATCATATATTATTTTTGATTCAATAAATTGTTAATTATCCAACAACATTGCATCGTATTCATAATCTGACACTTATTTTAAATATTATAGTTAAATATAAAATGTTTCTTCTAGTACACTTAATTATTAAATTGTGTCGTCCAAACACGGGCTGGACCCGACTATACCACAAATGCAACGTTCTTCTTATTGCCAACAAGAATTCAATTATTGTCACCAAATTAATATTACACATCAACTTGTGAGACAAGTTACCGGCAAATGTGATATGAAACTTAATCAGATCATTAAGGCAGTTTGTTCATCTGTCTGAAAAGATTTTTTACGCACATCGTGACAAACAAGGGGTTTGATGGAGTAATTAATCTGATTAGGGTTCCAAAACACTGTCCTAATCTCAATGAGTGATCACGTATCAATTCAGTTGTTGAGCAATCTTAGATTAATTAACTTATTAATTGATTAATTCAGTTGTCCTAGCAGACCACATCCTGCGGTTCAGATGGTCGAACCGGTGAGAGTTTAAATCTTTGACGGCTGATTGTCGGCTGATGGATTAATAATAAATCTTTGAGTTTAAATCATAGTTATCAAAACCGGATCGGGAGTCGAACCGGTAAGAGTTCCGGTTCCCGATTTACCGGTTGAACCGGTGGCTCGGACCGGTTCGACCGTTGGTCTAATTACTTATTATTTTTAATATAAATAAAATTATAACATCAAAAGTCAGTAAAAAGAGCATGACCGAGTTTTCGGGTGGGCAAGGGATCGATTCCCACTATTGTCATTTTGGATATATAATTGGCTTTTCTTTGTAGATTTATTTTAATATTTATTAAATAGGATAATTTATATATTAATTAAACACTGAACCGGTTTCATAAACCCACCGGTTCGTAACGGTTTAACAGGTTTTCACCGGTTCGATCCGGTTGAACTCGGTTCTGATTGCATAGCGGTAATATAATTAGAACCGGACCGGACCAAACACCGATTCCCGGTTTGACAGATTGAACCAATCAATCCGGTCCGATTTTAATAACTATGGTTTAAATGCGAAAGAGAGCTGCTTGTCTTGTCTGAAATGGGCAAAGAATTAGGTTCTAATTCATGACATGTTACGTGTACGTATTTTCTCCGTTCGCTTACTTGTTATTTTTTGTTTTATAGATATTGGTTTGATTTTTTTTATAATAAATCTGAGTATGTTAAAATCGAATTCTATTTAGATAGTATATGTTTATTTATAATTTTTAATATCTACATTTTAATTAAGTTACGCACAACATTTCAAATAAAATATAAAAAAATTATGGATTAGTTATGTAAGAGATTGGACATAATAAAATCATTATGTTATTTTTTTTCGCTTTTAGTGTTTTAGGATGTTTAGGGCATTTAAACAAATAAAATCTAAATCCAAAATCTGGAAACTCTATCCCCAAGTGTCTATAAACTCTAAAAAATCTTTATAACCCCTAAGATTGTATTTGGTTTAAGAAAAATTTGGTGGAAAAAAAATCTGGAAACTTTTGTTTTCTCGACTAGCCCTCCGTTAAATTAGTTTTCTAAAATGGTCTAGTTGACGGCAACCGCGGTTTCAAACCGTGCCTCCTTTTGTTCCCGCCGCTGTTTGAAACCGCGTTTCGATTATGACTGGGCTTGCCGTTGACTGTGCAGCTCAGTCAGCGTACACGTGGCCAAACCTCAGTTGCAAACCGTAAAAAAGGGAAACGAGACTGGACCGTGGAGCACGCCTCATCGATCGCATAGTGGGATTCGCGTCACGAGTTTATCATTCTGGGCGTTGAGGAGTATGATAGGACAGCTATCAGGGAGTACACTGACTGGTATGAGAGGATCACGCGGTGCCTCATCCAGTCACCTACTTTCCAGGTTCCCACTTACCAGCCATCTGCACCTGAGCATACTGTGCTGGTGAGTGACATTAGAATTTGTAATCAAGTTACTTGCATACATTAGAATTATGTTAGCAAACTTACTTTTACTTGAATGTGCAGGTGAAATCATTGTTGAGGAGCTGTAAGGCAGCATCAGAAGTTTTCATGAGCGACGCGAGTTGGCATGTGAAGAGGATCGTGCACGATCTTTTTCACACTTGTCGTAGTGATTTGGAGAGCGTTAACGAAACTGCTAGGCTCAGGATCGATCCTGAAATTATTCAACTCCCTTCAGGTACTTTATTAAGTTGAATTCCAATAAAGTTTCAACACTTGGATATTGTTTCTTACATTCTTTTTAAATATTTCAGAATTACCAATACCATCACCGATGGTTCAGATAGACACCGATTCAGATGACGATGAGGAGCATGGAATAGAAGGAGTGGGCCCATCTCAAGTCACGCAGCTGACACATGATCAAGGTGAGGATGGAGGTGAGCATGCACCTCGACAGTCAAAGCGACCGAAGGTTGCGCCGTCTCATTGGACACCACATGAAAAATCACCTCCTCAATGTAGGAAGTGATTAGATTCTACATGCACTACTTAAATTTTTCTTTGAAAACTCATTCACATATGATAGTTAACTGTTTCTTTCAATACAAATCTATATACTTATAATATTTGCATTCCAAGTTCTATTACATTATTCAAAGAAATAAGTGTTAAAAATTGATAATAAACCAAACAATTGCCGTCGAAGTTGAAAGCAAAATTGTAGACAAACCGGGTCTTCATTAGGCCCAACCGCCGTTTCAAACGGCGGCTGAAACTGAACACAAAGTTCAGAGACTAGGCCATGCCAAACCTCAGTTACAAACCGCGTCTGGACTAAGTCCAACCGCGGTTTCAAACGGTGGCTGTAATAGAATCCAACCGCTGTTTGCAACTGAGTTTGACCACATGTACGCTGACTGGGCTGCCAGTTAGCGGCAAGCCCAATAATAATCGAGACGTGGTTTCAAACCGCAGTTGTCGTCAACTAGGCCATTTTAGAAAACTAATTTAAAGGAGGGCTAGTCGGAAAAATAAAAGTTGCGAACGGATCAATTTAAAAAACATGAGTAGAGGCTAGTATGGGAAAGGTATATCAGGATCTAATTCACAAGCACTCCATCAGTTCCTTTGCCACCCTGCCTTTATCATTTATCAATGATGGTGCTTGGTGGCCCTCTTTTCTACAGATTTTCAGCTAGAAATTGGAAGTTGATGCTGACAACTTTCTAATATGGCTTGGAAGGCCTCCACAGAGAGTAGAATTGTCTACCAGTCTCTTATATGGCGGATGGCTATTGTGATAATTTTTATGATTAGAGATCAGTAAAGTATAATTAGCAAAGTTAACTAATTCATGTGAATTGCACTAAGTTGGCATACATTAATTACTTTTAATGACACTAAGCAAGTGGAAACTGTTAAGCTTATAATTCAGGTGGATAATTTTTTAACACGGGCACTAAGTTGGCATACATTAATTACTTTTAATTATTTTTTTGATTAATTTAGCTGTTATATTTCCACCAAACATTTTATTTTCTCTACAGATGTTGCTATAACAAAGTTCAAAATATCACTTTCAATTTAAATGACCACAGAGTAAAATTGGATTTATGATTTTAGTTTTTCTTTAATGATAAAAAACAAAAACCAAACAATGTTGATGTATGCATAAAAGCTAGGAACTTTAACCGCTCTTTTTTTTGAAAGGATACACATTCATGAACAATCCTTTTATGCGATCACTCTATCATATCGTAAATAATGACAAATTGTTCATAGCATTGAATTTTCAAGTCAAAAATTCTATTTTCACATTATCAAACACACTGATCCTATGGAATCTAAATTGTGCCCCTCATACAGTCCGAATTCCTGAATGAAAAGATATTAGATCATCTAAATTTAACGCTCTGGTTAAAAATGATATGTGAACATCAGTACCATCTCATCCATCTAGAATACTCCCTCTGTCCTCTTTTACATGTCACTTAACCGAATTTTTTTGTCCACTTTTACTTGTCACTTAACAATTTTCAATGCGTATTTAATGTCAACAACTACCTTAAAATGTCAAACATTAATCATTTCATTATCATATTCAATGAAAAATACATTCTCCACCAGTAATCATCTACCAATTTTACTTTTTGCACGAATTTTTTTATAAAAACTTTAACCACTCATTCATTAAATTTGTTCAACCGATAGCATTAACTTCATCTTAATCTACTCAAATTAACCTTAAACGACATGTAATAGAGGACGGAGGGAGTACATTGCAGGGAACAAATGAATTTTTTTCGCATCAAAAGAAAATCGATTACTGAGTGGTTCAAATCTCAAATCATTATAAAATGCTTTCAGAAATGATTCAACATAAATCTTTGTAATACATTCATTGAGGTTGTTATTGTACAAGTAACCATTCAAACTGTTTTTCTACCGCTGGGTTGCATTTCTGAGCTCCAAAAAGCTATGCATTGATTGAAGCAGGCACGCACTTTGGACTTCTTAATTTGCTCCATGTTCATGATTCTGCCGCTGAACTACATCACACCCCATGCTTATCGTATTCATTCAGTTTCTAAGTTTGTTTATCTCATAATTATCCTCTCATATAAAGTTGGATTACATTAGATTTCAAAGTTATTATAATTCCATAATAAATAATAATAATAATTAAATTAATGAAATATGAAACCAAAGCTGTGTTTTCTCATCAAACCCAGACAGACGACACAAAATCAAACAACATTCATAATCTTGCTTCTCCGAAATACGAAAGCAAAGTAAGAATCTTCCAAGAAGAAGAAGAAGAAGCTCATCCTCGTCTCCATCGATCAACTCAGCAATCTTCAGGTAGCCCCCATTCCATCATCCTCCCATCAATTCCACTTTCCTTTTCTTTTCTTCTTCTTCTTTTTTTCTCCAGCTTTTTTTATGCATTTTCTTATCCACTGTTTGTTCTCGCTCGGCATTTGTTGTTCAACCGTTCGATTGCCGCAATCGGATGTGTTTATTTGGCTTTTTGAAATTGGAGTGGGTTTCGGTGGTGTCTTTTTTGAACTAAAAGCCAAGTTGGGAATTTGCGTTGATTTCAGTCAAGGTTTTTTTTTTTTAGTGGCCGATGATCCATCTGGGAATGTTGATTGTTCAATTCGTTAGCGTTTCCGATTCTGATCGTTTCGTTGTTTTTCTCTCCAATTGGGGTTTTATTTTTGTTGGTGGATCAAGTGTGTTACTTGTGTTTGTTGTTAACCGAAGAAGCT
>NQLW01000055.1:3976623-3992252 GCA_002312845.1 Kalanchoe fedtschenkoi
TAGCTGTTAGACAGAGCTTTCCCCCTAGGTGAAACTACAACTTGTAAGGGGTAAGAAAATTAATGTTATTTAACTTTGTAGTGGGTCAGAAAATTAAAAATATATGAGTAAAAGATAAATTATTATTGTAAATATATATAAAAGCATTTAATTTATATAAATAGATGATAAATAATTTAAAAATAATATTTGTTAATTAGTATTTACTTTTAGGATTAGTACAGGAACTAAATGATTCTCATCCAAAACTGCCAAATAGAGTAATTTGCAACCATCATTGAACGACGTCATTTTGATTTTAAACAACCATTCATTATATGTCAACTATACTATTGATTTTAAAAATTGAAAACCATCTTCATTTGGATAACTATTTTGGATAAATATCATTTGAAACGATGTAGTTTCAAGACTACGTAGTTTTGAAATTTAATAACTTTATGACAATAGAAGATTCGCCAATTAGAAAATATATGACGTCACTTCGAGCTGATGTATTGGGTTTGGCTGTTCTGAATCCTTATGTATTAAAATCGTTAAGCAAAGTGATAAATACAAATTAATAAATAATTATGATTAAATGACTAATAAAATTCTAATGCTCTCTTTGGTTTAGTGAGAATTAAGAATAAAAGAAAATAAGAGGTTTAGTGAATATACCATTTAATTTCAACTTATATTTTTTTGTTTGTTCAGTGGTATAACATATTATGAGAAAAATATTAAAATATTTTTTGTTCTAATAAAATTTTAAATCTCATTTTCATCTAATTTTGATTATCTCTTTTTAATTTTCCCCCAAATTCTCCTTCCACAATTTCTCCCTATACATTTTTTTCATTTATATATAAAAATATTTAATACATAAAAATTTCAATTTATTCAGATCCAAATATATGTGACATCAGTCGAATCTTCAAATTCTAAATTTAAGAAATTATAATAAGATCAATTTTAATTTTAGAAGGATATGCACTTTTACTTAACGTGTATTGAACAGACTAGTAAACTCTTTTAGATGTGGGAGACTATGATTAGGCTAATATTCATTTTTTTAAGAAAAAATAATTCAACAAAGTATTAAAATTTTAAAATCAATTTAAACAATTTATAATTTAAAATTAAGGGTTCTGCTCAGTAAAAGAGGTTCTAGAAATTACATTTGGTTTTCTTATTAAATGAACTTTTATTATTTTGGTTCTCAAACATAAGTATTATAATCAGAAAGAACAGAATTCAAACTAAAATATAAAAATAAATAATGAAACCCATACGGACATGAAAATAATGACGTGCCAGGAAGTGTGAAGCAAATTCTTGGTGCTCTCACTCCAAAACGACATAGTTTTGATTCGTTTTCATTAAAACACTCATTTCTCTTTTAAATAAATAGTAAAAAAAATAAAAATCTAAAAAATCAGATAATTAATATTTATATATATATTATCTTGATTTATAAAAATTCAAAAAAAGTTTATTAAATAAATTTAATGTTTTATATTAATATTCATTCAATTTTAACTAAGTTCATTGGTTGATTAATTCATCATATGAGCCGATATGTTCATCTGTTGAGCTATTATGTTCATCAGATTTGATAATATGTTCGAGAGATGAATAAACTATTTTTTAGTGAATATAAAAATATAAATTTATGAAATCATTATTTTTATTTTTATTTGGACTTTGCTTTTAAAATAAAATTTTATTTTATTTTTCTGATTTTTCTAAAGTTTTCTGATTTTTTATTTAAGAAATAAGATGGTGTATTAATGAAAACGACATAAAATGATGTCATTTTGGAGCGAGATGGATGCTCTCCGTTGATTGGAAATGTGATCGGCGTCATTGAGTCAGAATAAAACACACACCAGGAGAACCTGCAGCTCCCTTGCAGGTCTTCTCCATCAGAGCTCTTATAGACGATGCAACGCTGCTTCATACTACCAGTGTTGTTTCTTACTAAAGTTTTCTGGTAAATCCCCTCACATTGATGTTGATAGTCGGAATACTCTGTTTTCACTCTCCTTCCCTCGCCTTCAATGGAGATAGATTAGGAGGACAAGACCCTACTCTACTCGTACCACTTTTTTGATCTTGTTTCTTCTAACACTCCGGTATGTTCCGGTTTTGGTGAGTTATTGATAACGTGGAGTTTATTGACTAGTGAAATATCCGTATTCTGCTGTTATTAGATGAATAGATTAATTTATTTGTCTGCTTTTCTCTGTATTCTGCTGTTATTAGAGGAGTAAATCAATTTGTTTTTCTGCGTTAGGTACTTGTTTAGTACTACGTTGGTAGCATATTTGATAAGGCTTTGTTTTGCTGTTTAGTGTTTGACAATGGTTGCTCATGTTTTGTAGGAAATGCCAAATGTGGGGAAAAATTCTCAGTTATTGTTTCGAATCATTTAAAAGTGAGAAAAGATTGTTTCGACATATTAAGGGCAAAAAGCACCTCGAGGCATTTAAATGTAACAAATGTCCCAGGGTATTTCTTTACAATTCTGACTTGTTTATTCATGAAGCTGAGAACACTTGTAAGAAAGTGTAGAGGAGTGTCTTAGAAGAGTATAGAATAGAGGGTGTAGTGTAGTGTAGAGTATTATAGTAATAGGAGTAAAGGCACCCGTCGTTCCGACGGTTCGGTTAAAAAAAAATTAAAAATCGAACTAAATTATTAGTCATCCTTTTTTAAAAGATGAAAATGTAAACCGAATTATTAAAGGCACCCGTCGTCCCGACGGTTCGGTTCGAGAAAAATTAAAAATCGAACTAAATTATTGGTCATCCCTTTTTAAAATATGAAACTGTAAACCGAATGATTTTTTAAAATTTGAAACCGAACTAAATCGAATCAAACCGGACCGGACCGAACCGGACCAACCGGTTCGGGAGCGTCGCGACAGAAATCCTATTCTGTTATATATATAGATTAGGAATATAATGGTAAATTTTATGTTAGAAAATTAGTTCATTTTTGTTTTTATCGCACCCTTTTTGAAAATCGTGGTAGTTCTGACCTCAATTGGACAAACGGTGATAGTTCAGGGCCTCTTTTAAATTTTATCCCTTTTTATAATTCTAATTTTCTATTATTTCAGTTCTCATGCCCATTCCACACCTAGATTTGCATAGCTTAGTGTTGTTTTCAGTCTATTTATTTTTCAATATAAGAATAAAAATTATGAACTTGTATGCAACAACAAGTATTCTGTCGCTATTTCATAAAATGGCCTGAGGCGCCTGGTTTCCCTCAGCGCAGCGGCCTGCCTTCCATCTGATCTTCAAACTGGCCTTTCAGTTCCTGTTTTTAACTATGAGCATTGCATTAGGGTACGACACGCAGTCTCACCAGTTATAAAAATGCTAGTTACGCTCAGAGATCCAATTCTAGTTGAACTGAGGTATTTCATTGAAACAAAATTTCAAAGTAGGTTTGAGTTAGTCTCCTCCACCTTGATGATAGCGCCCATACATACTGCAAACTATTTTGAAACGGTCAAACAGCCATCAAATCCACTAGACCGACACGCTATTAATCATACAAAACTGCTTCCTTATTGAAAATATACCCTTCTCACATCCACACAAACTTATCAAATAAGTTTCGTATTATAACAATTTTCGGTGACACTTATATATGTGTGATTTGTCATCCTACATGCTATATCACCAATGGGACACCGGCATGGACATAGACTGAAGTTGTTATTAGTTTATCTCATTTAATCGAATTTTTTTATTCACTTTTATTTGTCACTTAACAATTTTTAATGTGTACTTAATATCAACTATCTTAAAACGTCAAACATTAATCACTTATTTATCATAATCAATAAAAAAATCATTCATCACTAGTAATAATCTACCAATTTTTTTTGCACGATTTTTTTTTAAAATATCAACTATCCACTCACTACATTTGTTCAACCGCTAACATTTACTTCATTTTAATTTACTCAAATTAATTTTAAACGATACGTACTAAATGACAAATGGAGTATTGTGTAGCTAATATAATCACCCACTTCAAAAAAAGGGCTGAGGTAGCACTTAGGATAGGGGGCAAATTTAACTGTGCTGCCTACTGAGTCACATGCACCATATTGCTTCATGCCAAGCTCAAAATGAGGAAATTCAAGTCTGCGTTGTCAGATGTTGCATAAAGCCATTTTTAAAAACTTCCATTGATGACTTGGAGCCAAAAAGTTGCAGAGCTAGCTTTACATTAATTGTTTTCTGCTGTAGTTGACTTCTCCATCCTTCATCTTCTTCTTCTCCATTTCCCTTTGCAACTGTCTCTCATCTCATCCTCTGACCCAAAACTCTCAACAACACAAACCTCACTATCACATCCCCATGTCATGGAAGTAAGCATCAGAAACCTCACTGACGACTCCCCTCACTTCATCTTGCATCTCTCAGTCAACTGGGTGTTAATTTTTCATATATCAGCAAATTGTTCTTATTATATTTTTGGGTGTGGTTTGAGTTTGATTTTCAGGACTTGTACACGATGAGCAGCGGCACAATTCCTCCATTTGGGAGCTGGGGTTATGCAGACGAGCTGTCTTATACTCACTACTTTAGCTGTGCAGCAGAAGCTGCAGCTGGATTCAATTTCTACTCCCCCTACAGAGCTCCTGGAGATCTCTATGCAGTTGATTTCAGTCCATGTGATGACACCCCATCAAAGAAAAAGAAGGTACGTGTCCCCATTTCAGCTCATCACAGTGTAGTGATCTGCATTTTGTTCCTTGAGCTGATTCCATGGAACAAATTTGTGCTGTAAAGCAGGTAGTAGGGAAGGAGCATAGAAAGCAAAAGGTGAGGAAAGAGTACAACAATGCTGGACACCATAAACAACAACAGCCACAGAAGCCTTCACTGATGAGACAACCTAGGACCAAGAAGTTTGACAGCGAACGACAAGGAGAAGCTAAATGCAAACCAGTTGACGAAGATCTTTACAAGATCCCACCCGAGCTCATCCATGCCTACAAAAGGGTATATCTTTCTGCATATTCTTACCCCTAAACCTAAAGCATAATTATTATAGAGTTTCTTAAGACAGTGATTAAGTAATTAATATTTGAAAATTGTTGGTGTAGAAAAAAATGGTGGGGTTCTTTTCAAGACTGTTGCCCACATGCATTAGGTGAAGATAGCTCAGACTGTTTAATAATGCATGTTGGAAGACGTGACTGACGATGGATTCGATCAAGTGAGTGATAGATGGGTTATCTATGGAGCCATGTCCATGTATGATCCAAGATGAGTTTTTTTGAAATAAATCGATCAGTTTGGGCTCTTTGAGACTTTGTGAAATATCACATACCTCACTTTGATGATTATCTCATGGTGGATGAAATTGGGGGGAGTGATGTCCTGATAATTTTTTGATTGCATGACCCTATTTTGCAAGATTTGGAACTGACAAAAGGTAACAAGGGAAGTAACTCATGATTCTTTATATTCGAACCAATGTGGCTTGGGAACAAAGAACTATGGAATGTGGTGACTGTAGTTTTGGGGGAAAAGACATGGTGTGATGTGAGGACAAATCATTGGAGGCCAATCTTGAGCATAACAAGAAAGCTATATCTTGTTGGAATACCACTGTGTTCGGAAACATTCAAAAGAAAATATAGTCTTTGAAGAGTCAACTTAAAAATCTCAAATCGAAGCCGCGCTCCTTAGAGGTGGATTCCATGGAGTCAAACTTTATCAATGCTCTTGATGATTGATTGGATAGGGATCAGCTTGTTAAGAGGCAGAGAGGTAGGGCGTGTTGCCTCTGATTTGGGGATAGGAATACAAAACTCTTTCATGCTAAAGCTTTCCCAAGAAAGATGCATTGGTGTACCAGGACGCTGCCCCAGTCTTAGAGGCATACCTGGCTCTCATTCAGGCCCCATGGAGGCCTTCTTCTATTCAAGAATCTCAAGCAAACTCAGACTTCAAATTTCAGGTTTGTCATCCAATTCATGAGTGGGGAATTGGCCTCCAAAACATCTTTCAGATGATGGAATCCCTTCAGGCCAAGCATGTTTGGAGTTATTGGAGCCAATTGTCCCCATGGTCTCAATTTATGTCAAGCAAGTATGGTCATCCTCGGATACTTAATGAGTCTCGAGTTCCTGGTTCAGCTATCTGGTCGGCTACTAGGCATATGGTCTTTCTCATACAACCTCATGTTAAGTGGTTTTTTAAAAAAGGTGACACCAGCTCATGCATTTCTCCTCTAGAGATTTTTTGAGACTGTAAGATATATGTGAGTTAGAGAGTGTCACTCAAGGCAGGATATTCTCGAAGCTCTTTCATTAGAGGTTTGCCACCAGCTTTCTACAGTACAGTTTGATGACACCTGTGATGATCTTGCGGTTTGAAAAGATAGTCCATATGGATCTTTCACTTCTATAACTTTTCAAGACATGGTATCATCTCGGCCGGTTTCCTCTGAGTTTGATCGGATTTTGGCTTCCTGACTTTTGATGAACTGGGGCAGGAGGATTTATTATGGAGTTTTTACAATTGAGCTCTTGACAAGCTTAGGGTGACTAGTATTTTTTAGCATCATTGGAGCTGGCTGTCATGCCGCTGAGCTTCTAGTCAAATGAACTATGTGGTGTCAATGGTGGTTTTGCACTTACAAAGAGAGCGTGGCTCAGAGACGGATTCACAAACGTTTTTACTAATTGCTTATTGAACTTGCCTCTCTTTTTAAGCCTTCATCCCAATGTTGATTTTTAGATGTTCTATCTTTTCACACCCTTTGTATTATCTAGTATCAAGCTCCTTGAATGAGTATTTGTTGGGTAGTTTAGGAATCAGGGGATGGGCTCACATTGAATGTGGATGGATCTGTTTGTGATCGAGGAAGCTTAGTGGGTGGTGTTATTGGAATAATGGAGGTATTCCCTTTCTTCTCTTCTCTGTGTATTACGGGTCTTCCGTCACTAATGTGGAGGTAGTATCACGTGCTATTTTGGATGGTATCTGGATTGAAAAGGAAGGTGCATTACTATTTCGATGATTTTTCCGGACTTGAGATCCTTTGTGATGCCTTTTTTGAGGAGATCTCATGTCCTTGGAAATGCAGTTATCTTATTTAGAAGGTTCGCTCAGAAATCAAGGAGGCACACGTATTGCATATTCTTCGAGAGGCCAATAGGGTTGTTGATCGTTTGGCAAATTTCGCTCATGATTTCGACTCCACTATCTCTACTCGGGTATCATATTTTATAACGAACGTGAGGGTTGCTCTTTAGCTAGATGCTAGACACACTTTTTTTGTACAATCTCTTAGAGCTCCAAGTTTTTTCTTTTCCTTTGTTTTCCCTTTTTATTTTCTCTTGCTTCGGGGCTGGGTGCCAACACCCCCTAGTATTAGTGTTTTATGTATTTTTCCTTTAATTCTTAGGCCATTTGAGCCGTCCTTTTGTATTTCCAGAAATCAGGTTTTTTGGTTCCTTATTAATAAATTTCAAGGGGATCATTCCTTTTTCTTAAAAAAAGATTTAGTTGTGAGGTTTTGGGCGTAACTAGACGAGTAGCAAATAGGATAATGTTGTGCGTATTTATTAATAACTCTAGATTTACGTTAGCTAGATAACTTAGATTGAACTCCCCACCTCAGCAGCTCAATTGTGTATGTATTCTCCATATGCTTCTGTCTTACATGATTGATACGTAGAATTCATGGCATTGACTAAAGGGTGTGATGGTTATAAAATAAGAGCTATTGTTTACGATTTGTCATCATGTTCGAGTGCATGAATACGTATATTTTAGTGAGGTCAATTTTTTTTTTGTATCAATGATCAACACAATTACAAGTTAGTCACCTGAGTCACACGTTTATCCTTTGATTTTATCTCTTCTACAGTTGTGCAGGTTTACCATTAAGGTCCTTTGATTTTGCAAGTTAGTCACTTGAGCTGCTTTGAAGGGTTGAGGAAGGTGCAGAACCACCAGTGGAAGAAGTGGTCTTGCCACTCTCCGACAAATGGAAGTTTTCAGAATAAAATTTCTGGTCACAATAAAGTAAGTGCTTGTAATGAACACACTCATTCCTTCTTGACCTCTCCAGTTCAACAGTCATGGACGTATTCAAGTCTGATCAAAGTTTAAGAGTATATGTATCTCAAACCACCACCTATTTCTACAGCCACATCTGTAATCAAACAAAACCCAATGTTTTTCATCCCACTGTTCCTCTTGAGGAGTCCGCGCCCAAAACAGCTAGCTGATGATGATCTAATGTCTCCATCTTAAGTGCCTGTGCAACGGTTTTCTGAGTGAGATGACTATGAACTGAGAGTTTGCCGAATCCTTTCCAAAATTTTATCAATTTATTATTAACTAAGTGCATAGATATAACTCATTTTGGATGTGATTTCTAAATCATATTTATATGTTCAAAAATTATAATATATTTTGAAGCTCAAAGTGATTTATTAAATGAAAGTAAATCATTCAACAATCATTAATATATTTTGAAGTTCTGACCATTGAGATTCTCATACACCATTCAGCTCTTAATTTTACAGAATGACACCTTATTCTACCTTGACTATTGAAATTAAATCCTCCTCAATTTTAGTCCATTAAAGAAATCGAGTCTTTGAACGGAGAATATCGCTACACGCTCTAGCGTCTAATTGAAATGAGGGAGATAAGAAATGGATGGAGCTTGTGAATCAGCGGGCCTCCACATACACATCTACAAAGTGAATAACAAGCCCGTCAAGATTTGATTTCTGATGGTGCTCACTGCAGCCAAGCACACTCCACTCCACTCCACTCACCAACTTGGAGAGGCTGCAGCTGGAACATTGGTGGCTTGTAGCTAAAAAGCTTCGCTGTCCGTTTGAGCATGTGGCACTTCCCATGATGTCGGCAAAGATCCTCCAAATAATTTATGTTGACATCCCACATGTTTCATCGAATCCATCATACCATTTCAACTGTGTTTTTGTTTGCAAGTGAACGATTGTCAACTCTATCACGCCCCCAAATTCATGGCCACCCATCAGCACTCAATAACCAAACCAACAGCAATGGCATGTAGTACTTGATAATATTCCAATTTCCAACCAGTAGCCCATAGATTGCTTCTATCTCTATAATGGTTTATTTTATTCTTTCATTTTATTTCAGTTTCACCCATTTATTGATTTTATCTCTCTTGCCCCATATTTTTTAATTTCACGGTTCAAGACTGTGATTTTCTGTCAACAAACCATATTTGTGAACTTAATGATAAAATCACGATCACCGCAGTTTTCAGTTGTAGTGTCAAAAAAAAATCACGATTGTGAATCATTTTATTATCAATTTATAATGATTTTTTCTTCAAAACCTTAATTTTTAAAAAATGTATGATGAAAAACTAAAAGACATGATAAAACTGAAACAATGCACCATATTTTAGGAAAAAAATCCATTGTTGGGATCTAATAGAATAGGCTTATTATGATTCTCGCCCTCTCTTGTTAGCATTTGAGCTTTTCTTCAACATGGGGAAACAAAGCAAGACACTTCTGATAATTAATTTTTTCAACTAGGTAATCTTAGGCTGTGGTTGGTTTAGAAAAAATTTGATGGAAAAGAAAATTTTAGGGAAAGTGTTTTTTTCCAATGAAATTCATCCTATTTTTTTATTTGGTTAGAGGTGAAAATTGTGGGAAAATGTTAAAATATTTTTTTATTTTAAACAAAATTTTCTTCATATTTTCCATTAAATTTTCCAAAAAATCTTTCCTTCTCATTTTTTCACAAATTTTCCTTTTTTATTTTCCATCAAATTTTCTCTAAACCAAACAGAAAAAGGAAAATTTGGTGGAAACGAAAATTTGAGGGAAAGTGAATTTCCACATGAAATCCATCCTGTTTTTCCTTGTTTTGTTATAAGTGAAAAATGATGGAAAAATGCTAAAACATTCTTTATTTTAAACAAATTTTTCTTCCCATTTTTCATATAATTTTCCTACAAACTTTCCTTCTCATTTTCTCACAAATTTTACTTTTATTTTCTATCAATTTTTTGTTCCATCAAATTTTCTCTAAACGAAACACAGCCTTAATCATGAAGGTTTTGGTCAATGTTAGAGATTTGAGGAACATAAATTTTCTTTATCAAATATATTGAAAGCACTATCACAAAAGGTGTCTATCTGGACTGCCTTGGCGCCGAATAGTCCCTAAAAAATTTAAAACGCTGCATCTAACTTTCCATCATATTATATGCAAGAATTTTTTTTATTAAAATATTCATATGTTTTAATGTATGTTTTATAATTAATTATTTATACATTTAACTCCATTTAAATATCTAATTAATCATTCCAACTAATTCTCATTTAAACAATTAATTCGTACTTTGGCATACATTTGGTTCAACGCCTAACGCCGGCGAGCGCTCTTCAAAACTCTTATGGGAAGTAGCTAATTTGAGCAAGAGCCACAAAAGCCATGATATGAGAAATTCATGTCGGATAATTCAAGAATCATTGAAGCAAAGCCTTTGTGCATATTTGGTAAATCGTATTATTTATATGTGTATTATTAATATCCGTATAAGTAATATTACATATTGAGGAGATATTATTAATACGAATTTTCAAAAATAAAATTTCTCCCTCCTGCAATATTAATACATATTCCTATTCTGAACCAAACACATCACCATGATATTAATAATATCATTCCGTTTATAATACATACTACCAAACACAAACGGAGAGTTATTTCAAATTATTTATACTTAACATTTGTAATGGTGTAAATGATTATGGACCACCCACCGCTGCCTAGGCACCACACATACAATAATCACGCATACAAAAACAGACAAAGTTCTTCTATTCATGACTCGAATCTCACAACAATTCTTTCCCCCTATAATAATCCAAATTTTAAAAAACTAATCAATACTCAAATCTACTGTTAGCTGATAGATAGTTGAGTCGGTTAAAAATCCGATCTATCAGATTCAGAGTTCAATTTGGGGCGTATTCATATGTTTATTCTGTTCTAAAAGAATGAATTTTCTGGATTCAAAGAAAAAAAATCAGCTCCACAATTTCCTTCTTTTTTTGGGTGGTTAAGAGTTTCCTTCCTTCCCTCACCACTAGCGTTTCTTATATATTTACCATTATAATAAAGTTCAATTGAGAACCTCAAATCCAGATGAGAACTGAGAACTCAATCTTGACTGTTGGGCTGGGAGGATGGACACGTGTCAACACATAAGACACAACACGCGTCCAGAAAACACAGAACATAAGACACAACACGCCATTTTTGCCTTGAGTTCTCAATTCTCACTAAATTTATGGTTCTCAGTGACATCGCTCCCTTTACCATTATATATCCTACTCTACTCATCTCAAACCATCCGCCATGGCCAATACTTGAGTGTGGGATACGAAATATTGTTAGGATATCATATAGGTAATAATCATAATCTTCAAAGAATGGGCACAAGTTGAGATGGGTTAAAAGAGACCTATACTATCATGTTCTTACTTACTCAAGTAGGGTAATTTTTCATCTTGTCCATAAGAAAAGACAGACCCATTACCCAACACTTGCTAGGCTACCTTTTACCCCCTACCGTCAACTTTTATTGAATCATTTGGTAGATTATGATGCCAAATGGTAGCCAATCAGAAAGCGACCTACTACCATACCAGCCACGCATTTAAACTCAACAATGATATTTTCCCGTGGATCAAAATTTAGACACATAAAATGTAGGGATATTATTGAATAAATTTGAAAAATAGGTTTATATTATGTCATGACGAATTTTTGTCATATTATATCTGATGACCCTAAATCACCGTTTAAAATCTATATTTTACGTGACGCTTTAGGATGTGATTGGTTTAGGGAAAATGTGAGGGAAAGGAAAATTTGAGGAAAAATGAAATAAAATTCATTGTTTTGTTTAAGAAAAATTGGAGATGGAAAAATAAATGAAAAGTTCGATAGAAAATTTGAAGGAAATTTTGTTTAATTTAAAGAATGTTTTAGTACTTTTTATAAAAATTTCCACTTCAAACCAAACAAGGAGAAAATAAGATGAATTTTAGGAGGAATTCATTTTCCCTCATATGTTCCTTTCTCTCTAACTTTTCTCAAACCAAACACAGCCTTAGAGTTGCAAATGTCGTCTCCTTCTATGAAGCACATCATGGAGATGGAGTGGTGATATGTCAATTTTATAAATCATCCTCCATTGAGTCGCCAAATCTCATGTGCACATCATTTTTTAAAGTCCTTTTGTTGCGAACCTACTTAAATAGGGGGTTAGAGTTAAATGGTTGGCGCAACTATTCTTTCAACTTCAACATAAGCTTGATTTAGACCCCTTTGTAGGTCATTTGGGGAACTAAAAATGACCCAAAGGTTGGCATCTTTTGACTCCATTCCTCCACTTTTTCAACATACCCATCCACATACCACCAAATTGCATCCAGTTCAAATCAAATTGAGATAGCACCATAACCTTGCTCATAGCTAGCCTCATAGCACCATAACCTAACATACCCATCCTTTTTTCTTTGCTCCTCTTTTTCTTTCAAGCTACTACTGATCCCGCAGGCGTGGGTGATGTTGGGACCATCAAGCACACTTTTCATTCGAATTTAATTTAATATGTTTCACACACGACATGTATAGATCACCTGTATTTATTATTCAAACTGTCCCATAGCGGAGCCAGAAACATAATTCAGCGGGTTCAAGAAAGAAAATTTTCATATAGATTTAACGCGTAAAACATGCAGAAAAATGCCGACAGGCGACACAAGTTATTATTGTCGTGCTGATCACTAAATTTTCCTCAGAAGGGTAAGATTTGGTGGACCTCATAGCTGTATCTCTACCTAAATTTGAAATGGAAACAAGGTACGTGAAGCTTCCTCATCCACCCATGGATGTGTGTATAAAAATACATATGAAAGCAACCTCACAAACAGACTCATCCCCACTTACCCACCATCGCCACACACATATATAGTTTACTTCTGATCTGAGAATAACCTTCAGCTCATTGGCAGCTAATGAAATAACTAGTCAGCAAAACCCATATTAGGATTAGGTGTAATGCGATAATCCCTCACTAATTGAGCCTATTGTCCTTATCTCCACCTAAAATAATCATTTAATTGACCCACTAATCACCTAGTGGGATCAAAAGGATTATGCGTGATAAGACGGTGCCGACACACCCATAAAGCCATTTTCTCACCAAGGTTTTGTTAAAAGGTTAAGCTTAGTCAAAAGTTAATTGGGGAGTGTCAGGAATTACCCCTGAAACGAAAAAGGAACAAAAAAAGGCCAAGGGTGCATTTTATTATTTACTAAAGGCGAAAGGTCATCCAGAGCTCCTAATGTGCATCGGCCTAATATGAACCTAAGACTCAGTCGTGTGCGAGCGTGGGATTTACAGAAGGAAATTAGGAACATGTATGAGACAGTAGGTGTAGACGTGAAAATAGAATTTACAAGGGTATGGTACTCAGATACCTGATAAGATTTCACCGCAGTGATCCATCAGGTGGTGTGGGTCACAGAAGTAACTTTATGTAGCCTCTCCAGAATGCCGTTGGCCTTTCTTTGCGCTCTTGATGTCCCGAACTGAGCCACTTTCGAGATTGTGGCGTAATCATCTTCTTCTTCTCTGACCTGTCTCAGCCTGGAGCGGTCGTAGTAACAGATTGTGTAGAGAATCACTACACAGTTTTCTTTGTTACGCTCACATTGACTTTCTCGTAGAATGCTGAGTAGGCACCCCACGGCCCCATGTGCGCACATTTCTTCAACAGCTTCACGGTGGCCTGAGAGCATAGCTAGAATAGCCAAGAGCTCCTCCACAAGCGTCTGATCCCTGATCTTTTTTAGGATCGCCTGTATAGCACCGTCACGGATTGCTCTAACCTTGTTCTCAGACAAGATGCACAAATTGAAGATCGCGGAAGCAGCGTCCTTTATGGCGAGTGGATGCCCTTCGTCCAGAAGTTCAATCAGAGGCTCCATTGCACCTTTCTTACCGATAATTTGCTTGTTTGAGTCGAGCGCCGAGAGCGTAAACAGCGCTGCAGCAGCATTTCTCTTAATCTCCACCGTCTTCCCTTTCAATGACTCGATAAGGAGAGGAATGACAATCGGATTTTCTCCAACCAATTTCTTGTTACTGTCATGAATGGAGAGATTCAAAACAGTCGTGACCAAATCCTCTTGGAGATCAGAATCAGTATCAACTCCGCCGCCGGGTGACAAGGGGTTCAACAGCTGAGGAATAGCATCCGCTGACTCACCGAAAAGAGCCCTGAAAGAAGGCATCCGCTTAGTTAGAAGCCTCAGCTCTCTAGCAGCCTCTTTCTGTACAGGAAGCGATGACGACATCTTCTCCAGCAACAACTTCAACCGGTCACGTTCAGCATCAGTAACCAATTCCTCATCCAGAGCCGTCACAGGCTTCGGAGGCGCAATCCCGTTATTCACACACCACTTTGCTATCAACTCTCGCACCAAAAGGTTCGGCGTTAGGATTGTATGCGAAAGAACTTGCTGCGTCACGGGACAAGTCCTATGCCCTTCTTTCAACCACTTCTGAATAAATGGCCGATCATAACTCTGCAAAAACACAAGAACATCACCATCAACAGTCACCGAATCTCACCCAAATACCCTTCAAGATTACCCAAAGTTTAGAAAATTTTCTTCATCAATTCTCCCACAGCACCAGCAACAAAGCCAGTTCACCATTCTCATCGACCCACAAACAGCATCTCAGACTCTTCACAAAAATAAAACCATTAATTTCCACCTGAAAACTCTCAGCTCATCATATTAACCTAAACATACCTTAAGAATTGCCAATTAATCACAACCCCCCATAAGTCCATACATCGGGAGAGCTGAAAAAAAAAAGACGGACAAACCTTGCCAGTGGAGAGAACGACAGGATCTCCCATGAGCTGTTTGGAAATCGGACATCGAAACTCCTCGGGAACACAAACAGTCCCCAGACAAATCGACCCGGATTTTCTCGACTTCATCTCCCTCAACGCACCCAAAACCTTGGACGCCTGATCTTCACAAACCCCATCGCCATTATCTTCATCGCCGACAATCGCTTCCACCAGTCTCTTCAACTCCCTCTTCAGCTCCATCGCGTCGACACGCTTCCTCGGATCGGTGTCGGACGCGTCAGTCTTGGCCATGGCTGTTTATAAAATGAAAGAAACAAGATTGGATTTTGTGAGGTGGGATGGAATGTGAGGGTCGTTTGAGCTTCTGGGGTCGGCAGAGGATCCAAAACTATTAAGTTGAGAATTCTGTCGATTGTCTTTTTAAAATAGATTGATTAACTGACCGATTGATGTTGATGATGATGGCAGCGTTTCTTGATTTCTCTCTCTTCGTGTGTTGTTGAGTTTTTTGGCCGGTCGTGGTCGAGGTTGTCATTCGAATCGGTGCCGAGGGACCCAATTGTAAACATTTTGAACCTCAGGGACTTAGCTGCGATTAATTTAAAATTGCGAAGTTGTGCGAGTGTGAGTATCCAATTCGAAGTATTCCTCTATATATATCTTTTGTTGTACATAC